>CAJQZM010038497.1:9545-33086 GCA_907164665.1 Colias nastes | reverse complement strand
TAGTACATATGATGACGTAAGCAGGGCCTCCATACAAAAATTGTTAGAGCCTCGAATTCTACCAGGATAGCAGAACATCCAAAGAGATTTCCAAATAGTGACGTCACAGAAGTTGGCGGGAAAAAATGACGTCATTGAAGATACTTCTTTGCGTTTCTGCTGACCTAGTTCATACGATGACGTAAGTAGTTCTTCCAATAAAATTTTTAGAGCCTCGAATTCTATTAGGAAAGCAGGATATCTAAGGAGATGTCTCAATGGTGACGTCACAGAAATTGGCGGGAACATAATATTACGTCATCTTTATCGTTTTTCATAGTTCAATCGTTAAATTATGTATAGGTATTTCTGCTGAACTAGTAGATCTTGAAATAATTATTTATTAACTAGCTTTCCGCCCGCGGCTTCGCCCGCTTTGTCTAAAATCTAATAAATTATATACTAAAACCTTCTTCGAGAACCACTCTATCTATTAAAAAAACCGCATCAAAACCCGTTGCGTAGTTTTAAAGATTTAAGCATACATAGGGACAGAGAAAGCGACTTTGTTTTATACTATGTAGTGATGTTACTTATGTACTACTAGGTTTCCGACCGCGGCTTCGCCCGCGCAGTCAAAGAAAAACCCGCATAGTTCCCGTTCCCGTGGGATTTCCGGGATTGCGTCATTTTCCCGGGATAAAAAGTAGCCTATGTCCTTTCTCGGGTATCAAAATATCTCCATACCAAATTTCATGAAAATGGGTTCAGTAGTTTAGGCGTGATTGAGTAACAGACAGACAGATAGAGTTACTTTCGCATTTATAATATTTTTTTAGTTATTTCGTTAAATGAAGCGGTATACAGCGGTCGTTAAAAATAATGTATTTTTATTCAGATGTCGATATTAAATTACGTATTATAATAACGCATAGCGCTTCTGAAGGAAGTCTAGTTGATATTCATATTATTAATTAATAAAAATTTATTTTAATTAGACTTTTAGTTAACTGACAAAAAAATCTTAAAGAATCAAACAATCATACGCATGCAATTTTGAATCCATTCAATCGATTTTCATTCCTATTGCAAGGTACTATAGTATAAATTTGTCTGTACATTTAAATCCTTTGCAATATTGACGGGAAATTTAGCACACATAATATAGAGGGTAACTTGGATTAACAAATAGGATAGGTTTTATCCCACGGGAACGGGAACTATGCGGGTTTTTCTTTAAAAACGCGAGCGAAGCAGCGGGCGGAAAGCTAGTATAAGATAAAATTAAACAATTTAAAGGTTTTTCAATTTGAACAACTTCTCAAATCAGGTATTTGTGAAGTTTTGGAGAAAGAAAGAGCGTCTTACGCATTTATATTGTTAAAACGAGTCTCTTTTGGAAATTGTTAGCGAATTCTCAAAACTTCGTCAAAGTAATGTTCTCGAAGGTTTAGTGATAAATATTAAACTTTGGGTCTTCTGAAGTGCACGAGTCGTATTTTGTTTCCAACAGCGCCCAAACCTGGCTAATATAGAGTTTAAGAACTTTTTGTAACTAGTCTGTTACTCTCCAGGTAATAATGTTAGAAAGGAAACTTAAAAGGGATGTTCTTGACCGTTTTATGTAGTTTAGAAGTAAATTGACCTGCAGTGATCGCGTATAATTTCCTCTTATTGTTATGGTTGACTGGTAGATATACTGCCACACACACGATAACTGCCACAAAACTGCTAGGTATGTGCAATGGCATACTAGTTTATAAACTATAGTGGCTTTACACCCGGAATGTCACCCACTTTGTCTAAAACTTAACAAATGATATACATTCCTCGATAACCCTCTATCTACTCGTATAAGTATAAAGATATTCTATCAAAATCCGTTGCGTAGTTTTAAACACGCCTAGGGCTGTATTATGACCTCTTATTTCCAGACATTTTACGCCTATGAACTGACATCTACATAGTATAAAACAAAGTCGCTTTCTCTGTCCCTATGTCCCTATGTCCCTTTGTATGCTTAAATCTTTAAAACTACGCAACGGATTTTGATGCGGTTTTTTTGACGTGACAACGTCTTATAATTCGATAGAGCCGGCTGCACGCACGAAAAAACATGACTCATGCGGCGTTACCTCGCTCTGAGGCGTTCCGTAAGGCCTTGAAGTGCAAGCGAGAGCGCGGAACGAGCGACAAAGAAGCACAATCGGACGTTGTCACGTTCAACTATCGTCAGTAAACCGTCTTTACAGACAACCAATTTTTTTTTAATAGATAGAGTGATTCAAGAGGAAGGTTTTAGTATATAATTTATTAGGTTTTAGACAAAGCGGGCGAAGCCGCGGGCGGTAAGCTAGTTAAGATAATATTATTTTCTCCAGTCAGTTCAATTCACGGCGTAAACTGTACGGCCCCTGATGCAATATCAGGCGTGTGGTTCCTATAAAAATAATATAACATAAAACATAGGTAATCTTTTTATCCACGTACCACACGAAAAGCTAATTTTACATACATTTCCAATTTCCTGACTCGAGAAAATTAATTGGATATTCGCGCAAATCAACCACAAGGAAATAACATAATCTGTTTTTTCTTCACATGTAAATATTAAACTTTTCTATTTACAATTAATTAGGCGAAAATCAAGCCAAAACTCTTTACAATGGTATATTGTTTATACTGCCTCTTAAATGTTTACGCTTACAAAGTATGAAAACCGTTAAGGAATACCTCAATCGCTGTAATTAATTTGGGGACTGGTAATTAAATTTCGACTCAATTACTGGGTGATAAAGGTCAATTTTGATTGCTTTCAGCTGAGAGTACAGTCGCGTTAATTTGTTTGTATCTGCATCGTGTTTGTCGGACCTTGACACTTTCTGGCTATTTTGTAAACGAATTTGTGATTTAGTAGGGCATTTTATAATTTTTCAATAGAAAATACGAAGGGATATCTATTTCGGTTGCGGGGTTCTCATACGCATAAAGAATTGGGGAAATTTCAGATGTAGGGCAATATTGTAAAAATTTAAATACCGCTTCAGGGGATCGTTTTATTGTAAGCATCGTGTAGATATTGTATTAAAATAAATGTAAAATTTATTGTTTGTCTGTGGTAACAAAATATTGTCTCTGTGCAAACTAGCGCCACCTGTGTACTTTCCTTGCAACCATACCTGTGTTTTATTAATAAACAGGTTTGATAATAACAGCATTATTTTTTTATAAATCACTGGTTTCGAATATAATTTCTTATTATTGTATCAACCGACTACCCCGTCGTTAGGAATTACGCCAATAAACGATTATAATAGGAACCTTTTTTTATTCAGTATATCTTTTGTAACATTCACATAATAATTATAAGACCAGAAGAGTAATAATACGAGTTTCGGGTCTTACAAAATTCTCTCGATATTGCAAATACCAACTATCTACTTACAAATTCTATCGAAAATGACTCACAAAAGAAATAGTTGGTTCATTTTTCCGTGCTATATCTTAGAAGTTATTTTTATTTGCGCAACACTAGAATTATTATTATGTTTAGATAATATTTCAATATTAATATATAAAATTCACTATAATTAATATGTAAAATTGTAATATACCTACTACTACACTATATTGTAAAAATTACCCCATTGCTTTGTTCTTGATTTCTAAGTACCTAAGTAAGTAGACAGTATTTTTAAATATAATATATGCAATAGCAAACAATTTGTAAGAAATTATCTCTCAAATAAATACCTAATTACTTCATAATAATATGCTTATTAAAATCGTCAACTGATAATTAGTATTTTTAATATTTACCTACTAACATTAGCTTATAAGTCACGTACTAAGATTAATGGATCTCTTTCATCTAATTGATTAAAATAAATAAAAAAAGACGTGTGGCACTCGAGGACTGCCGCGGAAAAGCTATTGCATAGCATCGCATCGCTGTGCCGGTTGGAGTGGGGGGTGTTAGGTTTTTTCGTTACGGAATTTTGACATTCGGTCGCCGCGCTCAAAGTTTGAGATAAAAGCTATAATAATTAGCAATAGCTTAATAATTCATTATATTGTAAAATTACCCCATTGCTTTGTTCTTGAATTTTTAAATATCGGAGGTATTATAGCAAACAATCACACTTTATTTCGATGATATCCATCTTCAACAAATCGCTCCTACTTTAATAACCACTTTGACTGCCTCCTTGGTACAGTGGTTGATGCATGACCGAAGAGCCGAGGGATCCTGGGTTCGATTCCCGGTGGAGATGAAGATAAAAAAATGTCTCGGTCTGGCAGGACACAGAAGGCTGATCACCTATTTGTCCCTAAAGAAAATCGATCAGTGAAACAATAATGCATATCTACCCCTTACCCCCACTTGGGGATATGGGACTTCACTTTTTTAACCTTCCTATACTCGCGCCAATTTTTGTAACACCTATACTCGCGCACGGTGTCACAGACCGATAGTGTTTACCCCTACACTATATATATTTACTAAGAAAACCGAAAACTATAACAATTTTTTTAAAGTTTAGGATGTACTGAAACAAAATAGTATTGATCATACTTAGTTTATTAATTATTTTACTGACTTATAGTCTATCACAAATCAGTCCTCGAATTTGAGATGTTTTTCTTAAGTACTAGGGAAAACTAAATTAAAAACAGAACTTCTTTTTCAAAACAAAATAAACTTCTTAATAATAATAATAAACATATCAAAGCACATATTTATCTATGTTTGGCTTAGTTTTGAGCCTTGTCTGTCCATCTTTTCCCAAGTAAAAATCACGGGAACTTTCACTGTGTTTTTCCTCAGATATCTCTTCATTGTCATCGTCTTGCTCAGTGTCGTATGTCTCTTCTTGTACCTCCACGTTGTCTTCCACCTCACTGTCATTTTCGTCTTCATAGCAGAACCAGAACTTGATTCTTCCAGCAACAATCTGATTTGATCATCGTTCATTTTGACATGAAGTATGGCCTAAAAAATTGGTCAAAATATAATTTAGAGCAACATTCATACATATATTTTACTATACATACTTCATAAAGTATTCAAAGTCTGTAAAAATATATAAATGTACAAAATATATAATATTAATACTTACACAAAAAGTTGCACCTATACTCGCGCCGGTCTCATGGACCGATTGGCGCCAAATGCTATGACACGTGAACTTCTGCCGACCACGCGACGTGCACTAAAATGAAGTTAGCCCCAAATCCGGAAACTAGCAAGGAACTCGACTTCACAGGATTTACCTGCATAAAAATAATTACGAAAATGTGTTTCGTCGGTCTCACAGACCAACGCGCGAGTATAGGAAGGTTAATAACCACCTGCAGCGAATAGCTGATCATATACATACATTTAGATAAAATGTTTTTAATCACTTGAGAATAACGATAATGTTCACAATATTACACTTTACATTTTTCATTTGAGATAAATATTTGGTAATTAAATGTTTTAATTGGTACGAAATTATTAAATACTACCTAGCTGTGCTCAGCGGTTTCACCCGCATTGGTCCGCTCCTGTTGGTCTTAGCGTGATGATATATTATAGCCTATATATAGCCTTCCTCGCTAAATGGGCTATCTAACACCCAAATAATTTTTCAAATCGGACCAATGGTTCCTAAGATTAGCGCGTTCAAACAAACAAACCCTTCAGCTTTATAATATTAGTATAGATTTTAAAAATCACTTCTCTTTGCGATACATTCACAAAAAGAAGCGACTTATTAAAAACTGAATACTTATCTAGATTATCGATTGCAATATAGATCTTTTACACGAACTTTACGATTTTGCAAATACACTTTTTACCAGACTATCCCAAAAAATTAATCCCAAAATATTATAAAGCTGAAGAGTCTGTTTGTTTGAACGCGCTAATCTCAGGAACTACTGGTCCGATTTCGAAAATTCTTTCGATGTTAGATAGCCCATTTATTTAGGCTTTATATCATCACGCTAAGACCAACAGGGGTAAAACCGCGGGGCAAATCTAGTATGTAATAACACTTCTCAAGCCAACTGTAGGTAATTAATTAACTGCTTCCAGGATTTTATTTCAAGCTCGTCTGCTCTATAATATTTTGAGAAGATGAATGGACACTAATAAAGCCTGTCATGCTAAATTGTAATTAAGATTGTATTATATTCATTGTGTTCTTGATTGCACAGTTAATGAAATCATTAAATTCAGTATTGCCTTTTCCACCGCTTATAGAGTATTAAAAATACTTTTTTATATGTATAATCTGCCTAATTAACGACTACATAAAAGCTTTAACGTAAATAATTGCTGCAGTACTTAATAGCTCTAAAAACGCCATAAACATCCCTCGATATTTCTTTTAATAGAACCGATACAAATCATACTCCGCGAATTAACAAAATATAAATATAATTTATTTTACTTAAAAAAATACCTTCATATATCAATACTATGTTTATTTATTACTCACATTAATATTATTTTAAACTCAATTCATTCACGCTATCATAGTGATTGTGAAAAAAAATTAGTCATCAACTTTTTTTATTATTACCACAAATAATACATATTATAATACACTATTATAATTATTAATTTCTAAATTAAATATTGTAGCTAACAATTATTTTAATCCGCAACTACAACCGTAGCAGATACAATGCGGCGTAGCAAATACCGTAGCGTGCACGTAGCACTACAGATAAATCGTAGCAAATGCGTAGGCGACATTCTCTTTGGTAATGCCAAATGGTGATTTTAATAGACCTTGTTAGGGTTTGGATCTTCTCTGTATTGGATCTGCTTGATCATTTAATAGCATAATGCATAATAGCATAGATCATTTAATAAATGATCAATCAGATTCAGTGTGGTCGGATTTAACGTTATATGTAACCGCACCTTGCGGTCCAAGTTACATAATATATCTATCAATTGCTTATAAGATAGGAACGATTCATTTAACATCTTAAGTGTAAATATGTTTGGTTGGAACCTAGCAAATACAACTGATTGGTTTGACCAATACCTATCTTACTAATAGCACAGACTAATAATAATATACTACGTATACAATGCTAATAGTATGCACATGAAAGTTTGTGAGGATGGATGATTTATGTTTGTATAGTCGCGCCTCTTTCACGGGCAAACCACTGTAATAGTAATTATTTAGATTTTTATAACATAAACTATTATGATAATATTTAAGTCAACTTACAATAACTGCAATAGCTAGTAGTCGTGTGAACGTAGAATTAAATAGGATCTTTGGAAACAGGGAAAAAGTCTAAAGCCAATATAAAAAGGCCATCATCCAGCCCATAAAGAAGGAAAACATGACGTCATGACAATATGATGTCTTATTATTCTTATAGCAATATTATTCCAGTCTGGGAAAGTTATGGCGCTAGACGACATAATATCGCTGTCGTTTATCCACATTGGAAATAATCAATACTAATATTATAAAGCTGAAGAGTTTTTTGTTTGTTTGTTTGAAGCGCTAATCTCAGGAACTACTGGACCGAGTTGAAAAATTTTTCGGTGTTAGATAGCCACGCTTAGACCAACAGGAGCGGAGCAACGCGGGTGAAACCGCGGAGCGCAGCTAGTACTTAATAAGCTTTAAGACCTCATGGGGCTGATCTGTGAAACAAATACAGAAATGCGATTCTAACAATTCTCGTACACAATCTGTTCTTAGTTCTTATGGTCACAAAAAGCACAATATAAATCTACCCTCAAGATATTTGCTACATTTCATCCGCAAACCAGTGAGAAGTTTATAATTAATGGCCGGTCTAATGGTCCAAAAAGTTCTGAAGCTGTTACAAAGGCTATGTAAAATTATTCTAAAGGACATTATGCGGAAAGAATGCACGTGTTTAATTTTCTTTCTTTTTTTTTGTTTACTAAATACTAAGTAGACAAAGGTTTACTTTTTCTTTTACTTGACGTTAATTACCTTTTGATGTAATCTCTATATAACATAATATGTATATACAGGGTGTCCCACTATTGGTATACTAAGCTCGAAGGGACTTGTAGTTTTTCATACACTACAAGTCCCTTCGAGCACATAAAAAGCGCGACGTGAGTGCGACGCACTGATCACGTAAAAAGTACTTAAACAATAAAATTACGTCAAAAATTTTTTTGTTAAATTTTTCCTGAAAATCCATGTTTTCTTCTCTAGCTTCGCGCAGCCGGCGTATACCGCTTCTCTAATGTGAGCATTTTGTCTATGAAAACATAATCTTAAACGATAGCTCACGTGCTGGTGGCAAAGCTGGGCGGGTTGCTTGTTATGGGTGTACATTGTACACATAGAGTTTTATGAATTCATCTAAGTATTTGAAAAAAAAATGCGTCTGGAATTTTATAAGTATTTTTTACGTACTCAGCGTATGCAGTACTATAACCTCCTTCGAGCTTAGTATACCAACAGTGGGACACTCTGTAGAGGGTATTGTATGATTAAATGAGTTACGGTAAGCATAGATTCCATCGAAACTTTAGCATGCTTAGATAGAGCCCAATGTATTTCAAAAGCGGCTTCGCTCACGTTGTTTTAAAATTAACAAATTATATACTAAAAACTTCCTTTTAAATGACTCTCTCTTATAAGAAAAACTGTATAAACATTTTACCGTTGTTTTAAAGATCTAAGCACATAATATAGGGATAGACAGATAAACTCAAACTCATTTTTTTATTCATATTTGGACAGCCGAAGCGACTTTATTTTATACTATGTAGTGATGTTTAAAGAATATAAATATCATACTATCTGACTTTCAATTAAAACAAACCGCACTCAAATTGGTTACTTAGTTTGGGAGCTGTGATATCTCAAACACTACGCTACACATACACATTACGTTATATTTATGTAGAGTGTTATATATTCGTTGCAGGGTAAAGACATTCCATTTCCTGGATTCGTATTTAATTAAAGGCGGGAACAGGTTTAATTAATAACAATAATTCGTATGTTTATTCGCACGTACTTCAGTTTAAATGTACGTAGTTCTGTATTAAAGACAATCTCTCCTTTTACCTGTCTCCGTTTATTATCAAAGCGAATGAACAAAGAGGATCTAAGCTGTAAACAAAAATATACGATATCTTATTTAATAAAAGGTAATTTCAAAAACCAAAATATAATTGAACAAAAGTGCTTAGTGCTTGTCACTAAGTCAAGTGTTTGTGAATAGTACAAGTGAATAGTGTAATAATTAATATCCTATTTACTTCAAGCAATACGACCACGAAGTTGTGAGTGACAAATTTTACGGGCTTTTAAAAACAAAAACCATATTTTCTAATCACTAATACCATCTACTTGCTACATGTATGCGGTTACTTGTAATACTTATAATCTATACTTATTATATAACTAGCGACCCGCCCCAGCTTCGCACGGGTGCAATGCTGATACTAAATACACTACAGAAAAACTGTGAACGTTGTTAAAAAACATAGCGGCCCGCTCCGGCTTCGCACGGGTATAAAATACGTATATATAGCCGGGCGGCCGGCCTGTACCGCCGCAAACGCTACGTCCCGCAATTTTTAAATCTGTAATATCTTCGAAAATATTCACTTAAATCATACGGTGTAAAGGGCCATATAGATCTATATTAACCCTAGAACACTAACCTTATTTTTCGACGTTTAATACTAACCTTCGTCGTTTCGACTACGCTGTTTATTGGAGGGGATTTAGGGGTTTAATTAAAAAAATATATTTGTAGTTATGTTTTTATTTTAAGGATAATGTATTAATCTACATATAAAATATTAAAATATTTATTTTAACATAGTTTTAATTCAAACAGTCATCAAAATGAGATCACAGTTTACACGCTTTATGAACATTCTTACATTTTTTTGAAAAATTCCGTACATATAATATAATCCTCTAAATGCTCGAAATAAACTATTAATTACAAAAATAATATCTGGAAAATTAATTAAAAATATAATTTTGATAATAGCTTAGGATCTAAAACATTTGTGACACACATCAAGTTTGTGTTCCCCACACAACGATTTTTTGCACCTAGTGCACCTATTTTTAGTCTACCTTTGCTTTACGGAGGGACATATAGCATATATGTTTATTTTATTTTACTATGGAGGCACATTAGCAGCATTACTTTGCTCAGTCTCATTTATAACTTTCACATTATTTCTTCCTGGCATGTTTAAAATTTATGTGATTGAATTCCGCAGAGTATCAGTAATGTCACCAGTAATTATACCTGAAAAACATTGAAGAGGATCTAAAATATCTTGAAAAAAGCGTACAGGCCCACGTGCTATGTATCTATGTTCGGTTGCCGGGCAAAGGCCTGCCTGAGGTCTTCTGCTTTGTGACCTTGACTGTTGTGATGACCATAAAATGTGTTTGTCTTTCCCAAGAAGAATGATACGCGATGGTCTTATAATCAAATCGCTAGGGTCAGCTGAAGTGCTAGGCGTCTCGTCTTCAATGGAACGTGAGGAGGTAGTACTACTTGCCTCATAATCTTGATCTGGAAATTGCTCTTTATTTACAGTAGAAACTTCATCATCACCCTCCGTTTCATGACTCTTCAGCCTCAATGTGGTCTTCAGGCTCTCTCGCAGATGAATTTTCCTCATCGCTTTCAACTTCTAAAAATAACATATGAATCGTATCTAAAAAATAAAATAATAGGCACCATTATAAAAGATAAAATAACGTAATTTTAACTAAACTAAATAGTACGAAAAGTTACGTTAATACTAACCTTCGTCGATGTGACGAGCCATGGTTGCTGGAACAGCGCGTGTGGACCTTTCACGCACAAAGCACTACCGTCCATCGCAAGCGCAACGGGTCGGCTGAGATTAGCTGAAGTTAGAAAACCATACGGTCGCGCGCGTAAAAGTTATAGCGATTTTTTTGGTGACGCGTCGTCGAATCGACGAAGGGTAGTAATCTAGGGTTAAATGAACAATGTATTCAAGGTATTTAATTGGTTAAGGATTAATGCTGTATTGGTTAAAATCGCTTCGAAAATTAGCCATTATTTGTCGTAAATAGTAAATGACAAAAAAAAGTTATTGTGGGTTATCCATAAGAGATAGACATATACCATCACGGACTTTTCTGTAGACCTTTTCAATGTGTATAATACTTAGTACATTATTTTGATAAAACTCGTAGGGTTCAGCCTGCGTTTGCAATGTAAGCGGAAAAAATGTAATTTTTTACGACATCACATTAGAAATCTCAAAAATAACAGTACTTCTCCACTATTTATTGGATGTTATTATACATATAAACCTTCCTCTTGAATCACTCTATCTATTAAAAAAAACCGCATCAAAATCCGTTGCGTAGTTTCAAAGATTTAAGCGTACAAAGGGACATAGGGACATAGGGACAGAGAAAGCGACTTTGTTTTATACTATGTAGTGATATTATAAAGCTGAAGAGTTTGTTTGTTTGAACGCGCTAATCTCAGGAACTACTGGTCCGATTTGAAAAATTATTTCCGTGTTAGATAGCCCATTTATCGAGGAAGGATATAGGCTATATATCATTACGCTAAGACCAACAGGAGCGGAGCCACGCGCGTGAAACCGCGAAGCGCAGCTAGTTTGTTAATATTGGTTCTAATTGGTGTGATTAGTACTAAGCACTTAGCACTAAGCTTCAATTTAAAAACCATTGCTTATCTTTATTATCTCTTGTTGCAGTCAGTATCAGTGACAGTGTCAGTGCTGACGCTGACCTTCATCTCAGTGGACCGCTGGTACGCGATCTGCTTCCCGCTCAAATTCAAATCGACGACCAGCCGAGCGAAGACCGCCATTTTGATTATATGGGTGCTGTCACTGTTGTTCAGTAAGTGTTTGATATTATGTTAATTAATGAGGTATTAGTGTAAATGTCATTATCTATGCTTAATACTATAAATCTGAAGAGTTTGTTTGTTTCTTTGTTTGAACGCGCTAATCTCAGGAACTGGTCCGATTTGAAAAATTCTTTCGGTTTTAGATAGCCCATTTATCGAGGAAGGCTATAGGCTATATATCATCACGCTAAGAGCAACAGGAGTAACCTAGTAATTAATTTAAGTTATTCAGTAAGTAATAAATATGGTGTATTGTAACTGTCTGAAATAAATAATTAAAAATAATGTCAATTCGTATTGGAAAATAATATCAATATACGTCGTTAACTATAAAAGTATATAACACCTTGAATTTTTAAAATAAATCGTCTGATTAGTAGATAAATTGTTGTTAATTCATAAAAAATGTAATTTGTATTATAATTAGCTTCTGTAATAACACTCTGAAACAGCTAAGCCAATTAAGTTGAAACTCATCGATCAGTAAGTAATTTTACATTTTTAGAACATTACAAAGAATTTCTCAATAAAAATCGAGACTACATTTTTTATTGAATACTGAATAAGCGAGAAAACATCTGCAGTACAAACTTCAATTAATAGTCAATTGAAAAATAATGAAACCACTCTACCTATTTCAATAAAGTTTTGATGGCTGTTTATTTGTGAAACTTCGCGCCAAAATTCACTTTATTACGGTTTGAGTCAAATAACTGCGATTGTTGTTTAATAATCTTATCTGTCTGTTTGAATGTCAAGAACTTACTTTAAGCTCAAAACTTTGTAGTTCTGACTGATAATTTTACAATTTGTGTAAAACCTTGTAAAAACAATTTAAAAGTGAAGTCCCATGTCCCCTAGTGGGGTAAGGCGCAGATGCATTATACATCTGTTTCACTGATCGATTTTCTTTAGGGACAAGTAGGTGATCAGCCTTCTGTGTCCTGCCAGACCGAGACATTTTTTTTCGTCTTCTCCACCGGGAATCGAAACCAGGACCCCGCGGTGTTGCGCTTACGCGTCATCCACTGTACCAAGGAGGCGGTCAGTAAAAACAATTTAACTCATGCTTTTTGGCATGTTTTGATTAGTTGCTTATTTGCTCCGACTTGGTTGAGCAAAATATTACCTACCTATAGCTGAGAATTTCCATAAAACGGTCCAGTATTTTCGAATCTAAAACAGTACAAACAAGCAAATATTTTCTCTTTATAATATCTACTAAACATAATATTATAAGTTATTATATAGATTTAAAAAATATCTAGTGCGTGTCTTTTAGCAACTAAGGGCCGATTTTTCAATGCTTGGTTAAAACTTATCCGTCCAATAAAGTATTAGAACTGTCAAATACGGACAATTAGAATACATTTTTAAAATGGTAGTTTTATACATTAGTCGACGAATAAGTTTTAACCAAGGATTGAAAAATCAGACCTAAATAATATTATTTCACTACGCTACACTTGTATTAATGTAGAATTGCCTAAGTTGACAGCTTTTAGTGCTCAACTTATATTCTAGACCAACGTAGAAAATATTTAGAACGACATTTAAAAAGCTCTAACTGTCACTTGTTGATGTTTATGATTTTGTTGACGTAATCTTAATGTGAAATAAATAATATAAATATTTAAAAGTAAAACCTTGTAGTGTATAGAAAATCCTTTAAAAAAATGTAATTGAGTGTCTAGACAGCAGAATTTTTGTAATATTATTGTTAAAGCTGAAAAAAGTTCTTAAAAATTTTTATTTGTGTATTTGTTCATTTGTAAAACAATAAGTCTGATGATAAAGCCGTGTATTGAAATATTCAAAAACTTTGTAATTTATCACAGGTTAGGTAAGACAAATAAGATTTTTAGTTGTTTTATATTTTTACAGATAAAAACTTAGGATAAAAATAACAGTTATGATAATTACACACTAAAGTACCCACCCTAATATTATATCAAATCTTCTCTTTAATTTATTCGAAATATAAGCAAAATTACTTGTTAAACACTCTGAAATCAACTTACATAATAAATAAACAATATTTTAACGATATATATACTTCACTCACGTTTTGACGAAACTTCTTCCATATATATGTAATGTTTTTCCATAGAAAAGCTCCACAAATCCGATGTTAAATTGAATCAAACAAATAATCGAATTATCGAACCCACGCAAAGTAAATTCAATAAACGATACGAGATATTTTGTCTGTAGTAATGCAATATGTTTGTTTATTACATTGTGTGTTCCTGGTATACAAATTGAGATAAACATACCCTTGTTGATATATTATGTTATTGATAAAGTAACGGGAAGGTAAATAGTAAATACCAATATAAGTAAAAAGAAGAAAAGAAAATACCTCTAAAAGAAATATTTTATAGTCTATAGGACGTTACCAATTTATCAATCAGGTTCATATTAATATTCAATCACAATACAAGAACCACGAATTTCAATCAATCACAAGTTACAGCTTTTCAGATTTGAATATTATTTTATTGCATCAACTGTTTTATTAGATTTATAGAGTCCTTTAAAATGTTCTCTTTCAAGTTTTAAAATTCACCTGTCTTTTGACAAATCTCGGTAGAGTTGTCTTTGTATTTATTATTACTAGCTGCGCTTCGCGGTTTCACCCCCGTGGCTCCGCTCCTGTTGGTCTTAGCGTATTGATATATAGCCTTCCTCGATAAATGGTCTATCTAACACCGAAAGAATTCCTGAGATTAGCGCGTTCAAACAAACAAACAAACTCTTCAGCTTTATAATATTAGTATGGATTCCTAAGTATGCTGAAATACAAGTGCACTTCCTATTCCATCATTCTTGTAGTCTTAAGGGACGGGAAACCGATATTGCTAAGGATATCCACCAAAAATATTTTCATGTAAAATGTTAGTAAGACGTGACTGAAAGGTTTGCCCTCTGAAATAGTTATCGGATTTCATGTAGAGTCAAACGTCTAACTCATGTGGAGTTAGCTTGGCTCTACACGTCTTAACAATTGTTGGCTATCCTTTGTAAAAAAAATAAATAAAAAAACTACATGCTCCTACTACTACATGCCCTCTAAGGACAGTCGTACACGGACCGCTTCAAGCAGTTGAGACCGGCGGCTTGAAGCCGCGACCCCGCGGTGAACTATAGACATTCATTCACTGCCGTACACGGACTGCTCGAGCAGTCGTGACTGCTTCAAGCCGTCAACTGCTTGGTAGGGACAGCTCGAGCAGTCAACGACCGACCGCTCGAGCAGTCCGTGTACGTCGCTCAGCCGTTAACTGCTCGAGCTTTAGTTAAAAAAAAATAATTCCTTATCTATTAAAAAAACACGTAGACGTATCAAGCTGTAATTTATATTGAATACTCAAATCTACGGTCTCTTGTGAAAAATCAATATTATAAGCCAACGCAATCAAAAGATACAGCTGTTTATACTGAAATTTCGCAAAATTCGACATTCGCAAGGGAATCAAAACCTTCAGGGTACTTCCCGTGAATACCGAGTCTTAAAATTTGGTAAAAAGCAACGTTATATAGCACCGATAAAGGAAAATTTGCTACAAGCATAAGTTTAAAGTTACAACATAATAAAAAATAGGTTTTTAATTAAATAACTTTTTTCACCAGATGTCCCAGAATTCGTCGTGCTCCAAGTCCAAAGCCGCATGGAGCTACGTTTCAACGCGCACACGCAGTATTTCATGCAATGCACCTCCACGTGGTCCAACGAGAGCGACCTTAAGTGGCACATCATAAAGGCGCTTTTCCTTTACACGTGAGTTGGTTATTATGTCATTATATGATTTGGTTTTAGGAAGTGTCAGTCGAACGAGAGCGACCTTAAGTGGCATATCATAAAGGCGCTTTTCCTTTACACGTGTGTTGGTTGTTATGGCGTTTTTGAAAAAGGGTGTGGTTGAGGTGTTTTGTACGAAATGATAGATCTGAAATATTTTGTTACTACTATAGTTTTTTTTTCATTCTTGCCACTTGTATATTATTGTGTAATACCTACCTGTTTGTTTTGACCATCTTTTTGTGAAATAAAACGAACACTTTTGATTAATAATTAATACCTACCGCAATACGTAAGTTAACTCCGCATCCAAATGGGCTAAGCCGTTTCTAAGTAAAGCGAATAATTAATATTCTGACTGACCGGTTGGCTTGGTTGGTAGTAGCCCTGCCTTCCAAGCCAGAGGTCGTGGGTTCGATTCCCACCCGGGGCAAATATTTGTGTGATGAACATAGTCCATAGATGTTTGCTCTGTGTCTGGGTGTTAATTATCTATATAAGTATTTATTTAAAATATATATATATATAAATGTATGTTTATCAGCCATCTGGTTTCCATAACACAAGCGAAAACTTAGTATGGGATCAGATCGTGCCATGTGTGAAAATTGTCCTGAAAAAATATTTATTTATATACTGAGGATATCTGTAAATTTTTCCATACTTTTATTAGAATGTATAAACACGAAAATATAATATAGATTTATTAAAAGCCATATAGTTATGTTTATTTTCTTTTTCGCCTATAAAAATAATTCATATTGTTTGAAGACTTTTTATGGAATCGGACCTAAGTAAAGATTTCCCGGAATATCTCATATTATATTACGAAGCCAATATTTTGAATACCGTTAAAATAATATTCATCCCTTTTCTTCATAAATATAATTATTTTCTGTTTTGTTTGGTAAACATTATCATTTTTATTTAGAAAAAATACAAATACAGACGGATATGCAAATTTTATGGACAGTTAGGTATATAAATATAATAATATCTTTAAATCTATTCCAGATATCTGCCTGAGATATCTGGAATAGATTTAAAGAAGTTCATTGCTATTTGAAACAAACAATCCTACTGAACCGATTTTGATGCATTTTAATAAAGTCGATTCAAAGTAATATCACATGTTTAATTTACCCTTTATCTTAAAGGCAGGCAGGTTAACATTGATAAAATATAATATAGACCACAATCTATCTATTTTACACATTGCCTGTGAAACAACAGCCTATACAATCTCGTATAAATTACATAGGTAAAAATGTAATGGAAAATATTAATCGTAATATTTCATACATTGCCTGATCACCCCAGGTATTCTATTCATTGCCTAGGTATTGTATAGAATGTCGCGGAAGAATTCCAACCAATACCCGCGGCCCCATCATTAAAGCGGCTCGACGGAACACAGTGGGGTTTTAGTCGGTAAGAATCCGACATAACCCACGACTCCTTCCCCAGGGGCCGTGGGTATCTTTGGAAGATTTCCCCACTTTAAAAAAAAAGGTATTGTACAGAATACCTGGATTATAATATAGATTACGGGTTACATAATAGATTATAGAAAAATTCTTAGACTATATTTTGCCTAATTTCTTTAGATAATAAAAAAATATTATTTGGTATGCAAAATGTTCTAAAAGCAACTATAGTCTCATATTAATTAAATTCATAACATTATTAGTTTTCCAAGCGCGCAAAGTTTGTATTTGAATTTCAAAGTTACCTTTGACACTGTTTTGCCATCACGTACTAGTTTTCACGGCAATACGGGTAAAATCAGGTAGTTTAAGTAATAACTATGTATATTAACTTTCATAACATTATATTGTTAAAAATTTAAAAAGCTTTTTTAAATCGTATTATTAGTGCAAAGAAGATGGATTTATTGAAAACGGTTGCTATAAAAAAGAAAGTTTTTTTGAAGTGAAACTTCGTTAGGCGCGCTGACAGTAAAATATAATGGTCGCGTCATGACAATACCGTCACGTATTCACGTCTCGGCACACACGCTCTTTTTTTGTTCAAAATATCTAGAAATCTAAAATATCCAAATATTAAAATGCAATGAAGTCGGTGTCATTTTATTATACTAAAAAACGTTCGGAACAGTTAACAATAAACATAACATACAATATTTTTAGGAAGAATTTTAATCATGAATGTCACAATAAAAATCTATTATATTTTCAACAGATTCCCCCTCCTGCTGATGATGATAGCCTACTGCCAGATCGTGAGGGTACTCTGGCGTTCAGACAACATCCCGGGACACACGGAGTCGCATAAACTGTGCCCAGGTCAGAATAATTGTAAGTACATAGGTAATATTGTCTTCTTCTGCCAGTGTAGACGTTTTTGGGAGACCTCTGAAAATCAATGATGTAGCTCTTAAAGCCGCAGATTTCCTGTATATGTAAATTACTACTATTTATTTCTTAAGTTTACTTGCTTTTCTATAATATTTCTGTGTTTTATTTTTAAGTTTTTCATTGTGTGTTGAATTAATTTTTCGTTTCTTTCTTCGTTCTTTATTCTTTTGTAGAACTTCTGGAAGATTTGGGCAGTGCTAACGGTCTATGTTTTCTATGAAAAGTCTTTATTTTCTGACAGAAAGAACAAATGATGTGTGCTGTCATATTCCTCAGCCAAGCCACGTCAACACTGACCGAGCTGCTTCTCGCAGCAATTGCTGCGCAAAGCTGCTTTCTCTGAGGGGACCCTATTCATTTGTTATTAAAAGATTTGTTTCTTTATTATATGTAAATAAAAATAAGTACTGGTAAAAGAATTTGTAGTTCTAAAATTTCAGTTTTCAAGATAAACAAACTTGTATCTTAAAATACAAGTTATAAGAGACAATTTTTCTATTAATAACAATAAGTAAAATGTTAAAGTTCTATTAATACACTTTCAAAGCCTAAAATAATCCAAAATAAAGTTCTAAAAACTCAAAGCCGAAAATAATACCTACTTCTGTTCTAAAACCATTAAACTCCCAAGTCCGTAGTTCGTCCATTTATTTTTGTTCATGTTAACTTTTTTATTAACCGAGAAAAGCCTGTATCTCATTTTTTATCTCCGGAAAAGAATTTAATTCTCCTCCAGCGAGACACGAGACAGTGACAGATTTCAAATATATTTCAATGATTAATTTTACGTAAGGAAAGCCTATCTAGCGAGACAGAATAAAACTTTTTTAATCAACATAAGTCGGCGTAGGACTGGTAATATCATGCTTAATAAATTATGATGAACTAGCTGCTCGCCCCGGCTCCACCCAGTTAGAAATATAATCACAACAATTTAGGTATACTACTAACACACTCTAGTATCGATAGGCCCACCTGAAATACAATAATCGTACCATGATCGTCTTATACTATAAACATTTAACATTTCTTAGGAATTGCTACATTTCAAGATAAATTACTATGACAGGCTCAAGCCGCATGCTCATGCCGCTTGATCAAGCTGCATGCACAAACTACATGCTCAAGCTGCATGTTCAAGCTGCATGCACAAGCCGCATGCTCAAGCTGCATGCTCAAGCTGCATGCTCAAGCTGCATGCTCATGCTTTATGCTCAAGCCACATGCTCATGTCTCATGTTCAAACTTCATGCCCAAGCTAAATATGTACTAAATACTATCTATACTGTATATTAAAAAGCTGAAGAGTTTGTTTGTTTGAACGCGCTAATCTCGGTGTGGTCTCGGATTGATTTTTCAATTTATCTGGCATGTTGTAACATCACCACTCGAACGGTGAAGGAAAACATCGTGAGGAAACCGACATGTCGAAGAATCAAAAGTTAGACGACATGTGTCATCCCCCAACCAGCAATTGGCCAGCGTGGTGGATTATAGTCTGTACCCTCATTGGAGGCTCGTGTCCCAGCAGTGGGAACGTATATGGGCTGATGATGATGAATAAACATTATAATGTTGATAGTATCTATGTTAGCGCGTTTAATTTAACGATAAAATTATATTTTATAAGTAAATCAATTGATGAACTTAATTAATTATTTTAATAATAATCAAATGGATAAAAGTATTAATAATCATTTAATTATCAAATAATAATAATATTACATGTCATATTCAAAATAACGATCAAAACAACACAAATAACACCTGCGCTGACTCACACAGTCACGCCACTCGAATAGTCGTCCTATAAATAACGGTCGTCTGCAGTTGCGAGTCATTCTTGTACCGACTTTGGTCGAGTGAAGATGTCTAAGAAATATTATATCAGTATTTAATTACGTAATACAATTACGCTTTAACATCTATCTATCATCTGTAAAATATCTTTACCTAAAATCTAAATAAACAGCATATTAAAATTTACCTATGTTGTGCGAGATGCATCTCAAACTGGCACCACTGGCTCAAGAGGAAGCGCCGTGAGATGATGAGCATAATGAAGCGGGAACGGTCCATGCACTATGTTCACACACTATGTTCTCTAGTATTGATAGGCCCACTTAAAAAAAAAAGAATCGTACCACGATCGTCTTATACTATAAACATTTAAAATTTCTTAGGAATTGCTACATTTCAAGATAAACTATGACAGGCTTAAGCCGCTCATGCTGCTTGCTAAAGCTGCATGCACAAGCTACATGCACAAGCTGCATGCTCAAGTTGCATGCTCAAGCTGCATGCTCAAGCTGCATGCTCAAGTTGCATGTTCAATTTGCTTTTTGCTAGAATTTTAGATTCGGATTGAATTCGGTTCATTATACGAGTAGGTGCAGATGACTTAAAAAAATAATGTTTATTGTTAGTTGGTCGCGTATTACCAACTTTTTATTAAAGATACTTCACAAAATTATATTTATAAAGTATTTGAATTTTGAATGCTATAAAACTAAATATGAAATTAAACCCAAGACTTTTTTCTCCACTTACCTTCCTACTCCATCATGCACATATTTACACATACATAAATAGCAACTCAATACTCTCTGGACTTGCTATGATGGCTACACGGCTTTCCTTAATAAATCACTTATTCCCTGAAGGGACCATTTCCTGATAGATATGAAAGCTTTTATACGAAACCGCAGACCCTAAAAGGTTCGGGATCTCTGGTATAATGCGTGTCTTAATACTTTGGCAGTGTGGAAATTGTTGTATGTATGTTTTGTTTAAAGAATTTAATGTTTAATAAGATTAAATGCAAGAAGAATCAGAAACAATGGTTCAAAAAAACAATAGTCAATTTGTATTATTTATTTATTTATTCACATGACATAAAATTACTACCACTATACAATATTAACATAATTCGACAGTTATTTTATAAATTAAAAAATGAAAGGCTATTTCATAAAAATAAATATGACTTTACATTACATTTAACAAAATTAATATTTTTATCCAAAAGGCCAAATCCCATTAAAAATATATAGACTGACGCTGCTATTTAAAATAACAATCAAAATATTATTTCAAGATTAAGTATTCACAAGACCCGAGCTTTAAGTAGAAGAATAATTAAATTAAAATATTGTCTAAATTATGAAAAATAAACACAGCTTATTAACAAATTAATTGGAACAGGGGAATATACTTATATTTGCAATTAGTTGCGTATTATATAGCTTCATTTGTTTGCCTAATTTTAATACCCAATTTGACGCCTGAAATTATACAAATAGCAGTAATGACATTAATGATAACATGTATGAATTTAATATGTATTTTGCAATAATGTGTTGCAACTGACTCTAATATTAGATATGCAATTACATTACAGTATTAGGTATTAGTTTATACGTTAAAATATTTTTGTGTATGTTTGTTGAAAAATCACGCAAAAGCGTTGACTGGATCGATCAGTGAAGTCCAAAACAGTTTTACTGACTAATGATCAGTTAACTGACGTTCTACACACCACCTTATTATTAAGAAAGACTTCCGTATACTATGCAATCCAACTAAGAATTATATGACTTGACTTACCACGATCTGCAGTAGATAAACTTACCCGAATTAACCGACTTCAAAAAAAGGAGGTTATCAATTCGATCGGTAGGTTTTTTTTTACTAACCTTGGCCACGGTTTGTTGCAAATAAATAATGCTGTATTGACTGACATGTTGACTTACCACGATTAGCAGCCCATTACTTAACCCTATCTCCATGACTTAACCACGGCTAACAGCCAAATTCTTTACCCTAATTAACTACGTGACTTACCATGGTTACCATCCAAATACCTATCCTATTTACCACCTTGACTTACCTCGGTTTCCAACTACCTATTTACTTACCCTATTTACCACCTTGACTTACCACGATTCGCAGTCAATAAATAACCTGTATTTACTAACCTTTTGGATTACCAAATTAAGCAGCCTACCTACCCTATATACCACGTTGACTAACTTCAGTTGGCAGTCACTTACTTACTCCATTTCCTTACCAGGGCTAGCCGCCAACCGACGCACTACACCATCAATCCACACCAACGCGTCCACGGAGGGCCAGCTGCGCTCGCGACGCAAAGCTGCCAAGATGTTAGTGGCCGTGGTCGTCATGTTCGCTGTTTGCTACTTCCCTGTACATCTGCTGTCTGTGTTGAGGTAAGATTGGTTGATATGTTCATTACTCATTAATTTGTTTATTTACGGCATATCCCAAACCATACTACATAACTTTAACCATTATCTACTATATCACTACATAGTATAAAACAAAGTCGCTTTCTCTGTCCCTATGTCCCTTTGTATGCTTCAATCTTTAAAACTACGCAACGGATTTTGATGCGGTTTTTTTAATAGATAGAGTAATTTAAGAGGAAGGTTTTAGGATATAATTTATTAGGTTATAGACCAAGCGGGCGAAGCCGCGGGCGGTATGCTAGTTATATTATAAAACAAGGCCCTCCGCTGCGTTTGTCTGATTGTGTTCAATATGCTCAAATAATACTTTACTGATTTTAATTCTATTTTCATAAATCCAAAGCATGGTTCAAATTTAAATTCAGACTCAATTTATTGCGTTTCTTACGGCATCGAATACCTTTGCAAAGTATAAAATAATGTATCGTATTTAACAACAATATTGTAGGAAAAATACTCGTACTCGTATCATTCTCAGAAATTACTAATTAGTAATTGTAAATAAAAGAGAATAGACATTAAATACCGAAACTTCATTCAATAGACGTGCATTTCTAATGAAGACAATGCTATCTCATGACCTACTTATAGTCTGAGGAAGTTGAACCCAGCCCAGTTAATTCTTGAAATCTATTTCTAATATCAGCATCAAATACCGTATATATTCCTAAACTATTTTTAATTTAAAGTTTCTTGTCGGTTCTTCTCCATGCTTGCCGAGTCGGTACCTAGTAATTGTTAATATTGAGTTTTAACGCATTCAAATCTATACTAATATAATAAAGCTGATTGATTTGTTTGTTTGAATGCGTTAATTAATGTCAGGAACCACAACCGAATTTGAAAAATTTATTCACTGTTAGATAGTCCATTTATTGAGGAAGGCTATAACTGTCAAGTGTGTAACCGACTTCATTTGTATACTTGATTGTCAGCGAAAATTCAGCTATTCGGGCCTGAGGTAAGCGGTGAGGGGGTCCGCGTTTAGTTTGGAATCAACGTGCTCGAAACTAAAAATCGTAAGCGCCATTCACATTTTTATCAAAAAGTGAATGAAAATATTTAGTATTTTCTAAATCTAAAACAGTCACGAAATCGAGAAGGTAAATACTTATGTATAATGTATTTGTGATTTTATACGAATTATTATCGTAAAATACGGTTGTAATGAGCATTTATATGATATTTTAGAGGTAACTTCAGG
>CAJQZM010038496.1:13638-24494 GCA_907164665.1 Colias nastes | reverse complement strand
ACAGAAACAAGTAAAAATCACTCTAAAATCGATAAGGACTCTTAAAGGTTTATATTCCTAATTCAATTTATATTGATACACAATTTCAACTAACAACAGACGGAACCTTTTTGTTTCAACTTTCAACCGAGTAAGAAAGGCTAAAAACCTAATTAAGTCTAGGTTCTACTTTATCTTAATCCTGCAAGCACATCCTGAGTTCCTATACAAAATGAGACAGCTTGGATGGAGTATGAATAGGAAATTTAAGTTGAAGTCTTGAAGATCATAAATAGAGTAAGCAAATTTTTCAAATACAAAGTTTATTATATTCTTATTTGAGAATCACAATATTGCGAACATATTGAGTAAGGAAGCCCGACATCAGGAATATGAATGAGGTGGTATTGAATATGTATTTTAATTCTTAAAAGACATTAGCGACCCGCTTTCGTTTCTCTACAATTTCATGTAAGAAGAATAAATTGAGTCATGAAACTAGTCATATTTGTTGAGTGATAGTGCATACAAAACCATCTCTGGATACGAGAATACACTTCAAAAATCCATTATGATCCGCCTTGTAGTATTTGCGTGAAGTAAATGGAAATTCTCTAAATCTGAATTATGCGAATAAAACTACAATGAATATTTTTCACATTATCTCTCTTGTATCTGACACAATATTTTATGATGAAAAAGTTTTGTATATAAACTTTTTTAATATTGTATTAAATTTTATCTGCACATGAGTATGAGTATATACTTCTGAAGTTCCAAAGAACAAATTTGTTAGCAAAATACATACAATATTATACAAAAAAACAATACATAATACATATTAGCAACTTATCGCTTCCATTTAGTTATTTAATTATTCAAGGACTGAAAGCCTGCATTATCTATTTAAAGAAACATGTTACATAAACGATTACTTCACAACTGTAAGATTATATTGACTAAGCTCCGTACATTAAAACGATTACGTAACTTAAGCACTAATGGTTTCGCACTTTAGACTTCACTAAATGCACTTGAATTTTTCAAGAAGTCTTATATCGCTTATCTTATAAAATATACTTTAGAATTGAAATAAAATAGAGGGTTTTGTCGATAAAATACAGACATCCATTATAGGCACTCTACTTACATTCAATGGTTGACTAGACTTCACAAAATAATATCTGAAATGAAGATAATGTTTCGGCCCCTAGTTTTCCTTCAAATGTACGTGGGACGAATTAATAAAATAAAATTTTGAGCAGATGGCTACAGTATTCTCCAAATAAGATTTCATGTTATAAGTTATTTCGATAATTTCTTATTTTCAAAAATTGAAGAATGAAATCCCTTTACGAAAACCAATTCTATGTAATTCATATAAGTTCATTTCCAGAAGAAAACAATATTATTTTTGTGTAAAAACTATAGATATCTGTAATTACATTTATCGGTCACAGGTACTTTTCTAGTTCAGAATTATTTCCAAATGAGGATTAAAAATTGAAAAAAAAAAATTATGATAATATTATACAATATACATATTATGTATGTCCATCTTGGATGCAGACTTGTAATAGAATAATTAATATTTAATAGCTTATTAATATACTTCCCGGCTAACGTGATAACTTGAGTGGGTTATTACTTATGAAACGGGTTTTAATGTCGCAGATTATTAATGGTTGAGCATCGTTGTATCTTTGCTTGAGCAATGCTTTGTGAAATTTAAAATTAATTCATTATAATAAGGTTATAATTTTATATCCTGTCGTCTTATCTAACTTTTATATAATACTAGCTGTGCTCCGCGGTTTCACCCACATTGATCCGCTCATGATGGCCTTAGCGTGATGATATATATATATATATATCATATAATATATCATCACGCTAAGGCCAACAAGAGCGGGCCTATAGCCTTCCTCGATAAATGGGCTATCTAACACCGAAATAATTTTTCAAATCGGACCAGTAGTTCCTGAGATTAGCGCGTTCAAACAAACAAACAAACAAACAAACAAACTCTTCAGCTTTATAATATTAGTATAGATTGTTAACAAGGCAAAGACAAAGCTGACTGTTAATAAATGAATACGTGTTAATACGATATCTATATAGAGTCTCGGAATAATTTATACCGATCCTATGTAAGCAGAGTATTAAAGAAAACAAAACAGACTATCAAGACGGTCCCTAATACGACAACACCTCAACACAGCTTAGGCGTATAACAAAAAAGCTAGTTATACGAACACAGAACAAAGTTATCTTCCGCTCGAATAATAAATCCCCTGAACCAAAAACGAGAACAGTTTTTAGGAGTCACATGTGTACGTACTTTTAATTGTCACACAGTTGTGGCGCCGGTTTTGCGAAAATAAGACTTCATTTTAATTTAACTTTACACAAAGGTATACTGACAAAATTAGTACTATATTTTCATTCATTATAATTTCAGAACTAGACACATAATCATTCCACAAACTAATATGGGTTGATATTATTACTGTTAACCAAGGATGACCAATAATAATAATAAGCGATTTGACTCTGATATGACAAAATACGGCAGAGCCACACAAATATTTCCTCACCTTTAACCTTTCACCAATTACATATTACAATTAGCGATAATAAAGAAGCAATAATCCAATTTCTTTCTATTATTGCAGAAGGTATTGGACGATGCAATAATTTAAATAAGCACGCGAGTTAAATCTTTAGAATAATTTTAAATGGGAATTTCATCAATTCGGATTTCAGGACAGAGATACCATTACGCTCGAATAGATAGAACACGGCGATATTAGGCGATTTCACAAATCACAAAGGAAGCTCTCTTCCCTATCGAACATTAATCTTTTAACGTTTGATGTTAAAACAAAGTTTATTTAAGCTCTTAATAATACAATGAATAAAACATGAAACAATTATTGATAAAATAATAAAGTGTATCTAAATAGTATCTTAGTATACTTAAATAATATTGATATAAGTGTTATATCCCCAAAACGGAGCTTAATCCGAGTTCCAATCCCGTATATTAGTATAAACGGAATATGCATTTAATCCAGAAATCGTATGTTAATTTTATTGAACGTACGGACTTAATGAATATTATATACTGGGTGTAGTTGTAGCAAACTGCACGTATCTACAAGTTCAATAATGCAAGAGAGTTAGTAGATCGACGAAACGGAAACTCCAAACAATTATAGTAGTTCCTCAACATAGCGCCGATACGTTTCATTCGTTTGAGGAACCAATAATAGTTCAACATAAACTGAGGGTTTCGTACTAAAAAAGTCTACCTACAAAAGTTTGAAACGCAGTCAATCCAAAAAGGACAAATTTAATTATTAATATTTCAGCATATGCAGAGATTAGGTAAATAACTGAAGTTACAGGATATAACAATATAAAGGGAATGATATACGATACATGATCCTGTATCTGTATAACATAACATCGGGCAAAGTTTCGGCACACAGACTGAATTATTGTTTGTCAAATAGATATTCTGCTTAACTACAAATAGCTTGGCTAATACTCGACTTCGGATCGAACGTGACACAAGCGCAATGTTATCATACATTTCCATAATTAATTCATACACGGTGACCCGAGGGACGTTTTGTCTAGACAAAAACTTATTGTTCGCTTTTTATGATGTTTTTTAGTTTAGTTGTATCACAGTTCCTGTCGAATGTTCCAGAAAAGTTTTGTTTACTTTTCCTTATTATTCAGATCACTTTATATCGATACGCTTTGTACTAAAAACTGTCCCTTTTTAAACTTAAATTTTATTTTCATAAAACGTAACCCAAATTCATCTAGTCGTTCTCACTTCGAACATTGATTATGCTACTTAGATTCAAAAAATATTTCAATATATTTATTACGCACTTTGTTTAAACAAAATATTTTATGTTGGACCACAGTTTCTACCGCTTAAAATTAATTAAATTTTTAATTGCGCTTTAAATTTCCACTATCAGCTATCACAAAATCTTGCAACATATTTTACAGGCCTGTACATAATTTAGATAGTGTGCTGTGTTAACAGTACTCAATTCTAATTAGATTCTAGGCAGTAGCTAAGGGAAAACAAGCCTTCGTAGAATACACCTCATACCTGCAAATGAACGTCTCACATAACACAACTTACGTGTCAGCAGAGCCTGCACTTTACCTAATTACCACAGATAAATTATTATACTCTGTCCACTATAAGAATTGCTTTTTGACAGCTCGACGGGTGATACCAGAAGTGATGTACAAAAGATTATCGATTGTGATACCATTTCAATTATAAATTCAAAATATTATCATAAATCGAATCAGGTACGTAAATAATAATTACAACGTAAACATACTAATAAGATATGTAATAATAAGACCACATATCTATGCATTTTATGTTAAAACTAAACGAAACTAATATTTTATCATTTATTGGTTTCTATCTTACAATTTGGTTGTCTTTATGTTTAAATTATATTACATAATAGAAGAGTTTTTCTGTATCGGATACATATTACAGAGTATTTCTATCGATTATTATAATCTATCGACACATCATTGAATAATTCTGTGTAGAAATCACTAAGTGGGTGGGGCCTGTCCATGAAGTACAATAATTATTTGTATGACATTTTAACATAGACAATACAATCCTTCATAGGCGTGAAGCTGTCAAAAAGCAAATAATATAATGGACAGAGTATAGATTACGAATATACAGCGTGGGACGTGATTGTTTAACGACTTCACGTATACCGATGTGTGTATAATTAACGCCATTTTGGACTTTGTTATAATATGTATGTTCGAATTTGTTATTATATTGTTTTCTTTCTTGTGTTCGATTTCTTATTCTACCCTTTTCATGCCTTTACGTATTTAAATAATAGAAAACAATAGTTTTATTAATGTTCGTAACAAAAACCAATATACATTTGTATATAAATGATGTTTGTAGGTAATGACAACTGCAAGATGACTGATTTCTGCATATAAATGTGTATAGAAATCTAACAAATTGAAGTAGATTCCAGAAACTTGGTTATTTATAAAATATTTTCTCAATATTCTACTGATCTCTAAGTTACATAAGGTCAGAACGATGTTTATCCGTCAAATAGCATGCTTGTATATTAAAAATAGAATTCAATTACTGATTCTAAAATGGAAATGTATACAAATTATATTAAGATATTATTTTATCACAATTTGAAATTACAATTCTGTAATAGATAAACAACCGAAATATAAAACTAACAACTAAGTGAATTGAAGTTCAAAGGTATTTTATTGGAAACTAGGTATTATTTCGTATACATTGGTCGGCATTGAATTTTATATTATACTAAAAGTACAAGTATGTTCGAAGCGAGATCCAAACTATACAAGGTGAAAGGAAAGGAAAGGAAGGAAAAAACTTCGCTAATCAGCTGACCGATTTCCATACAAAGTCCAAATTTTTTTCTACGAATTCAGCAAAGTTGTAGAACAAAAGTTGTTCAGTTTCATGAGTAGAAGCTCCTGTCTAAATTTGTCTAATGTCTTACCTTTCACCTGGTATATGCACGCCCTAATAAAACTTCATAACCCTGTCACGATTTCGGTCGCAACATGACATGATGAAATATGTAACAAGTAAAATATGCTTACAATAAATGCTAAATCATATTCTCTGCTTTCGTACGAAGAAATATACGCAAATACCAACATTTATAGAGAGCCTAAAAAGTATACTGAAATACCTTCTGCCGGTTTTATTGTTAGAACAGCACTTAGATTTTGAATTTCCGCTATTATTACAAGCATATAAAAAGTTCCGCTGGTTACGAAATTGCATGGACCGTTTAAACATTAAAAGAATTTCCATGTAATTGAATTTTAGGTCACAATCTTTTATAAAATATTATGTATTCAACCTACGAATTGCTTAGCTTTCGTTTAACAGCACTAACGCACAAAAAACTATTTTCAAGCTCCCCTACGATGGAATTTTTAATAAAAATCACAGTGTGTGAAAATTGTGATAAATAGAGCCACTATTTTCAACACATGTAGTATCCGTTCTAGGAACAAAAGTCCCAACCATTGTAATTATAGGATCGTATTGTTTCTCCACAAAGACTGCATGTGAACCATTGTGCCTCTGAATGGCTACTAATTACTGATACTTTATGTATATAGGAATAATCATTGCAATAGATATGTGTCCAGTTTCTATTAGAAAAGCAAATAACAACGTCAAATTTGTATGCAATAAACTTATAGGCCTATAACTACAAAAACTTATATTGCACTCGTTATTGATGTTGATTGTTGTTGATTCCATGTTTAATTTTACGAACAGTACATACTACATACGGAGTTTTGGAGACGAATTTTTCCAATTCTTTGTACACTAAAGTCAATTTATGATCTACTGTTTCACTTTTTAACCTTTTACAAAAGCCACGACGAAACAAACCTCTAAATTGCAACTCAACAAACCTCGAAAAGCAACTCTGAGCAATGCATTGAGATTTGTGGTTAACTTCTGTTCTTACATCACGTAAAGGGGAAACAAGAAACGAATTAGGCCATTGTTAAAAAAAAGTTCGTCTAATTATCCAAGTAATCACTTTTAAAATAAAATAGTTTCAATCGAAAATCACGTTATTCGCTGGATTTACTTCGAACAAATTTAATTTGAGTTTTAAGTTTGAGTTTGAATAGTTGGAAAATTGATTATAATGTTAAGTGCATCTCTCTTACACGATTTGGTTTTTGGACAATAAAATCTTTGTCGTTCATTCACGAATATAAGTAGTTTAAAACAATTGAATATTTCTTGTCTGAGAAATCCATACCATATAAAGCGATAAACCAAATCATATATAGCGATATTATACTCAAGTCGTTCTTGCAAAACGGTGTTCTATTTGGTTGACCTTTCCTATTTTTTTACCCGAAGAGCCCTTCAATATCTCACTTTAGCTCAATTCGAAGGAATCATTACTTCCCATGCAGCTGTTACACTTTACGACCAAACTTATATTATGTTCTTAACATCGTTACAAACTTGTGCACTCTACTTACTTATGTATAGCTATAGTAGTTTTTTTCATTATTATCTTTACGTATAATACTTATGCACAACGTTGTTATTCCTTATCTAAACACATATTGTTTTCCTTTAAATGGAAGTATAAAATGCAAACCAATTTCCTTACAGAAAATGCTTGCTAGTTTTTGGTGTACGCTAGAATCTTATTCTGGAAAGCAGTGGCTTTGTAAGTAAAAACGATCTATTTATTCCACTGTGTGACGAATTTTCTGCCTTACGTTGATTTAACGTGAACTGAATTTGAAATTGTTGTACGTATGTTTCTTGTATGATTAGCTAACAATTGTTACAATGCCATCTTATTAAAGTAATAACATCCAATTCAATTATATCAGACGAACGAGTCAGAATCAGGTTTTTTGTTTACCGGTTCGCACAAAAACCGATAAGGACCCTTTTATATCAAAATCCTCTATTCTGAAAAGCGATTTCACATTTATGTGGATAACAATGCCCTTTGTTTCCTTTGACTAAGTAATTCCGTCGTACTATTATATCATGTAAATTGTACCAAAATCTGACATTTACAAAAGATTGCGACCAGATGAAAAGATAACAAGAACCAATATGTCATTTGTATTTTCGTCTGTTATTGAAATGTGCCATCTCTATAATTGAAAGGTAGCTAATAGAATGTTTGAATAAACAGAGTTAAAGGTATATTAATCCTGCAGATTTAATTCACGTTAAAATATATCTAAGATTCAGAAATGATAAAAATAATAGCAATTTACATTTTACAAATAGTATACACTATCATGAGATTTATATAAATATATATTTTAGTATTAATTTAATCAAATCTCAATTACTATGGTTTGGTTTGCATTGTCCAGTCTACATAACGATGTGCAAATTTCATTTGTCAAGGAACAACAAAACGTTATCTCGACGAGATGAAATTGCAGTTAATATCCAAATAACGTTGACACCAATATGGCTCGTTTCAAAGCAAATCCTTCGGGAATTTTAAAGACTGACATGTTCAGATTTCATTCTATCAATATGGACTTACCGAGCTCTAACTTTGACACATATTGAATTCTTAAAATTGCATTTAGAAAATCTTTTACACTAGAATAACACTATTTAAAGAGCAATAGAGCTTTGTCTAATCGAATAAGCAATGAGTCAACAATGCTCGCTTTCTATTGTGAAAAATATAATATCAGATATTGTCGTCGTCGTCGTCGTCGCTTCAGCCGTGGGACGTCCACTGCTGGACAAAGGCCTCCCTCAAGGATTTCCAGTACGACCGGTCACCGGCGGCCTGCATCCAGCGGCTCCCTGCCACTCGGACCAGGTCGTCTGTCCATCTTGTGGGAGGTCGTCCCACGTTTCGTCGTCCCGTCCGTGGCCTCCATTCCAGAACCTTTTTGCCCCAACGGCCATCGGTTCTACGGGCTATGTGCCCCGCCCATTGCCACTTCAACGTGCTAATCCGGCGAGCTATGTCGGTGACTCCGGTTCTCCTACGGATTTCCTCATTTCTGATTCGATCTCGTAGGGAAACTCCGAGCATAGCCCTTTCCATAGCACGTTGGGCGACGCTGAGCTAAATATTGGTTTTAATGATTACCACATCATTTACACCATTGCGTGATTAACCAAAGTAACACGCAAGGATGTACTTGATAACGTAATTAAGTAATCATATATCAATCAACAGTTGACGCATGACAAATAGCTATTAATGTCCCGAATCCGATCAGTGACGAGCGTGGGCGGCGCGTGAATGTGCTCATTCGTTAGTTTATTGAAACCAATCAATTCGCAATTCAAGCAAACATCCAATTAATTCAATAGCGATATTCGTCAAAACATTCGCCCTCGTGTTAACAAGAAAAATTAATACGTATTATATGGAACTGCCTTGAATCGGAAAGTCATTCGAATTATACATCACATACTTTCAGCGTAACGGGAAGTTTCGCGAATTTATTATATTATCTCGAAAAGCTTTTAAGATTTACAAAATTATGTATTGTCAATTTCTAAAAGAGCCAATTTGAGAAGAATGTAACAAAATTATACAAAAATATTACTTTCCATACAACAAAGCCATTATCGAAGCGGCTTCGGTGCGTCTAACGAGAAACGTGTAACTGAAGTTAAAACTTTTATTTACTGGCGGAAACAGTAAATTTTTATAATAAAAGCGTTACCTACATTGCTTGTTATCCTTGTACAAAAAAAATAAAAAAAGTAGTGAATATCGTCTCCAACTTTAAACATACATTTATTCCAGTTAAATCAAAAAGTAAACTGAATGTTTAGTACGTTGAATAACCGTCGTCCTTTTAACTAATTATTGTCTAACGGCATTTAATCAATGTCAATAGTTTTTAAGTTGTGTAGGCATAGACCTAAACAAATATAACTGAAAATATTGAATAAACACGGAGTCGCCGAGGCATCTCACCGCTGTTGCGAAGGCTTCAAAAGAGATTTAAACTCGTATTCGTAGTAAGTCAGTCGTTCAGAATTCTGATCTTTTCTGCCAACTAAATGTGAACGTATAAACCCCGTAAATATTCTTATATTCCGATTATACACTGCTTGTGTGACAATGCAAAAATTTAATCCAACATAACTACTTCCTATTCATAAGCGCGAATCTGCGCTAAATAAATTCACGTAAATTGCGCATATTTATTTGAATAACTGAGAGCAAACATTTGCAGTAGGTGCCAGAGATTCTGCTTGAAGTTCCTTTAAAAGTTTTCACTTGCATTAGCATTTTCAGGTGGCATATCTTTAATTTATATTCGCTGCGAACCGGCGGGGCGTCATCTGCAGTGATATTATGACGACTTGCCAATATACTAGTGTGTCACACTTAATAACTGCTCAGGAAAATCCCTGGCAACGAAATTAAGTTTTTGTAGCGTGTTTCGTTAAAATTACTTTTCGTATTTTTCGCTTAACTGTTACGTTGTAGGCTAAATGTAGAATGCTAAAATTGAGTTGCATTGAGTTTTTGTGCCTTGCTAGGCTCTTAAAAACGTTGAATTAATTATAGTATGTACGAAAAAATTAACATACCATTTTTTGTATAAAAAAATTACAACGAAACTACAAAATTTGCTTTTGTAGATTAATTGTATACTAATTTTTACCGATAAGTTAAAGGTTTATATTTAAATCTGTAAATGAACGACCCGCGCGCGAACATCTAATAAACGATTAAACGTATCTTTATAGTTGAACACGTTCGCTTCTTCAGTAACTTTTTAACCTTTTAAACATTTCGCTTAAAAATTTTCAAAACGGCATCTGCGTTATTAGATTCGTGAAAAAAACAATCTATTCGTTTAACAAGAAAAAAGTTTAAATGTACAGAAAAGCCCTTAAAGCTTTTAATTAGAAGTTGAAATCCGAGCTTTCACACCATACATACTTTTCAAGGTAGAATCCAATTTAATCACAAACTAGCATAGCGCACTCTCACAAACAAAAAATCGTATGAGCACACAAATATCGGGCACTCAAGATCGCGGGCTGTTGCGGTACGTCGGGGTGCGGGCGCGTGTTGCCTTCGCGGGCTGGTGTGTCACTGGCCGTCGCGCGTCCCGCCCGCCCATCGCCCAGGCGCAATGACGCTTCACGCACCGATATCAAGCCTACTTACTACCATTTCCTTTCTATTGCACATACTTAATATTAGACCAATAAAGACCAACTTCTCTCATACATACCGAGTATGATTATTTCCCATTATTCCGTACGCTCCCTTCCCCTCCCTTGTATT
>CAJQZM010038496.1:0-13628 GCA_907164665.1 Colias nastes | reverse complement strand
CGACAATATCATTGATGGTAATAAATAAAATTATTTTACAATTTGTCCTCAAGCGTTTCCTATTGTTTACAAACATGGTTGTTCATTATTTCCGATGTCGAATCATCACTCATTGATGATGAATTGATATACTAGATTTATAATAAGGGCTGGTACTCACCGTTGAATGTAGTCATATTAAATAGAATGCATACCTGCAACAAAAACATTGTAAATTAATAGTAGTTCTTTAGAAGTAGAGAATAGAATTTCTCACATAATGATACGTTTGTTGATAAAATAGCTGCAAGAAACGGAGTCGGATATTGTATCTATCTTTACTATCAGAAACGGAAAAACGATGAAGCGTCACCCGCCTGATGCCGACGGGGAAATATGATAGGCGAACAAAAGCCTGAAATAGTGCAGACGTCCAAATCATTATTTATTGTTTCGTTAACGAGCAGCGAAGGAAAGCAGGCCGGATCCGTGGCTCAGTGCCCGTCCGGAACTACAAACTGACTCGCGACTGCCGTATTTTGGATTAATCGTAATCTCGCAACCCGTTCGGTAATTCCATTCTGAGATAATTACCTAAGTCCCGAAACTTTACGTTTAACCCCGTCAGATAAGGGGAAGGTAGAAATCCGAATGTCGCGAATAGCCACGTACTTTACAATATTTATTGCCGAGACTGTAGTCTAACTTCGTTTTAATTTCAACTAAACTTTATACAGCAAAAAAGAAGCAAGATTTTGCTGTAGCGTGGCCGTTTGTAAAATAATCATGTTAAGGTTGAGTTTAAATTATTTATTCTATCAAATTAACGTTTAGTGGCATCAAAGCCTTCGCCGTCACAGTAAAATTTAATAGAGCTAGTACAGTATCGACTGGCAGCGACGTAAAGCTAATTTAAATATCTTCAAGGGTATAAAACTTATCAAAGAAAATGGAACAAACAAGCAGTGTGATACTGCTGTAAGGCTATTACGCTTAACTTTCCTTTTTAATATTATTAACAGACACGTCGTGTATGACTTCAGAGAAAATATATTTGAGGTGTATGGCTATTTTTTATCCGAAGCTACGTCACATTTTACATGTTACGAGTGCTGCAAACAATAGAAGATTGTTTTTGTCCAGAAAGTAGGTCGAATGTTACTTCGCACCTAAATACTTACATAGTAAAACTTTTTCAATTAACAATTAGTTAATTAAAAATGTCGCTAGTGAACGATTTCAAAGTTTACGAGGAAACGAGACATTATAGTATACGCATCGTGGGTACAATGCAGGGTCCGTAATTCGGAGAGGAAGCGACCGGCTCGAGATTCGAGAATGAGCAAACTTTTTGGGAAATTGGAAGCCAATGAGAAAACATGGGATAAGTTCTTCCGTGTGATAGACAAAAACAGTAAACATTGAAAGGGGCTCAATTAACTACAGATACTCGTATGTCTGATAGAGCGTGGATAACAAAGTAAATTTGAGCAAATATTTAGTTCAGTTACTGTCTGAGTTATTTGCAAGCTAAAATTGCTTTAGTTCCATGAACAGAATTAATCAACAGAGTATCCTACAGATGATTAAGGTAATTTGCTGATATTATTACATTCTCTAGCTTTATTGCCCTAGTGTCCAATAACAATTATCCAGATCCTCATAATATGCTTGTTCTTATGTACATATATATTACTTAAATATGTTTCAGAAGAAACAGTAGCATTTATGAAACATGCTCTGTATACAAAGCGGTAATAAGCACCGCTCAGCTGGATCATAAATAAAGGAAAGTCAACGAAACAGACGCTGAAAACATTTCATCGGCAGCTGTCGCGCGTGCGAACTCTGATGACATCCACTCTCTGTCAATAAAATATTGATCTCAACCGTGGTCATGAGCAATAATATATTATCCTATTCAAACTGACGACACCGAAAGAACTTACGAACAAAATACAATGTTAAATCAGGGGAAAGATCGATATTATTTCATCGTTTCACCGATTTTTAACCATCTATCAAATAGATATGTCGATGAGAGTAAGTAGCGACGATGACATCGCACGCGCTCCACTGTTCTGATAAATCATCGCGCTTAAACGAATTTATCGCTGCTGAAGCTATTTTTTTACATATCTTAACCCTAAAGCAGAAAATGTTAAGTATCCCTTATGCCTCATTGGCTGGGTATCTTATATTCTGAACGCAAACATTTTTCACCAATGTTTGATTTTACTAGAGTAGTACACAAATGATTTATTGATTTTATACCAAACATTTCGTCACAAAATCCTTTACATCTATTATAGTTACGAACAGGAAGTTGTGAAGTGTAATAAACCAAGGGCCAAATTATATTATTATAAATGAATCCTGTTATAAATCCGCCTCAAAATTTTCTAAATTTATCGTAAACAATTAAAAAGTAGTTAGTGGTCCGGAGAGTATTGAGATAATCACATTGTTTCCTCTCTGTAAGCTAACATATAAAATAGTAGGTTAGGTATTAAGCGACGGGGTTGGTTAACCAAATCCATAATTATGTTTTCCCCGCAATCCCATCTTAAATTACACTTTTCTTCAAGGTCCAGCTCAAATTACAATTTAAAGACGATAGGATATCCTCTATCTTCTCATTTGCCTTTCCATTACCGAAAATACAATTTTAGGAAAACATTCCATTACTAAATAAATAAATATAATTAAATACAGTACAGTAAACAGTATCAGGAATTAATGTATAAAATTATGTTTACACTTTATACCCGGAGGCTACTATTGCCTAATAAACTGGCACAGAACTATTCATATTGCGATACATTTTTCAAAAGTCCGCTTAATGCTACTTGAACAACTGAAGAACAACACTGAACATCTTTACACGTAACAATAAAATTGACGACTATGCTCTCAAGGTTTACAATAGCGACTTTGTAAAACAACTCTTGTACGCTTTTCTTTCGCTATTAATACTCTTAAGGAAGTTTTATTTATGCGCTTGTGTTGACTCTTTTTCAATGGGCAATTTATTTGAAAGAGCTTATAACAAGAATATGGTAATATTTTCAAAGTATTAAAGCAAGCCGGACTTTGGCGCCTTCATAAATATTTAAAGAAAAACCATAGGGATTTAACTTCCACTGGGGAAATATGCTACAGAAATTAAATATGTATGTAATGTAAATTGCGTTTTCTTAAAATTCATCTTCAAATGAAGTCTTTCATCGTTATTATTAACGTGATTGAATTAAAGTTATATCGTATCGTCTAGATCGCAGTTACTTTCTTATTATTACAATACAGCGCACGTAATCATTTTAGTTCCCAAAAAAATCTAAAATAAAATCCTCTCGTTTTTTGATTTTTACACGAGGCAATAGATAGCTCAACAAAAAAATATTTTGTTGGTGCATATGCCTCTGTAACAGATTGCTGTTCTAAAACTGAGTTATATAAATCCTATTTTATTCCCATATAACACTTTTCAACATTTTTTGCATTTTATGACAACTACAGAGCAACATCTGCATATCATGAACAGAATGTATCAGTTATTTAATTTAAACAAATGGATAAAGTGTAAAAGGTTTTAAATATATTCAAATATTATGTTTCATATAGCATAAATAGTTAATTAATTTAAAAAATATTACCAACTTACAGTTATATTAAAAGTAAAAACCTATTTCATTCATCAATCTACAGATACCAGCAATAGTTTTGATAATATAAATGAGCAGAGCACGAAAGATAACATTGTCTTAAGAGCCGCCCTACATTAGTCTTATGTCAATTACATAAAATTAATTAACTCGAGGACTATATAATTTACTATGCACAATCTTCCAAGATACCAGCGACCGTATGCACGTACAAACCACTTGGTAGATATGAAAATTAAATACATAGTCTTTGCGCAATTTACATAATCGCTTATAAAAACGTCAAACCACTGCATACGACCATAAAACGCACAGGTATCACAATATATTGTAAATTCGCAGACGTAGATTTAATTAATATACAGTAAACATGAAGTCGTGTTCTCGGCTTAGTTTAGGTGAGCCTAGGGTTGCCAACCGTACTCTAAAATAGAGTATTGTACTCTATATCATGTAGGCGTACTCTATAATCTATAACACTAATAGAGTATGCTAAAATACTCTATTTTACACAATTTTTACTATTAGTGAGTGCCAGTCATGTAATATTATGCAAACCCATTATCAAAACCAAAAAAGTCGACTATTTACTGTATTTAAGAATTACGTGTGGGTGTGTAATAAGGTTATTTAAAATTAATTAAAAATGAGCTCTTGATATATATATAAATTTAGATTTGGAATGTTTGGATTCATATAATTCATTTAAAAATAATGAAAAATTGTTAGGTACTGCAAAAAGTACAAAAAAATACATTTTTAAAAATATTAAATAAATGATACTTTTTTTTGTAAGTCCGTACTCTTTATTTACCTCCTTTGAAATCAGATATACTCTATTTCTTCTAATAAAAGTTGGCAACCCTAGGTGAGCCCTATTTAGGCAATAGCACGTTTCATATTTTGCAAATTGCAGTTTAAGTTCGTGAGGCGGAAGATGGCGGCTGGTCACGCGTCCCCGCTATCGCTGACACGTAGTGCGCCCTTAATTGATATTGCTCTAACGAAGACGCGTCGGTACAGTTTCAATACTATACGGTATTCCACGATACTCTAGAGAATACATAATTAACGTCGTCAGCGCTTCTTGCAAACATCTCACTTTAATTATTATAAATATTAATTGCCGATCGGAGTATCGTAGTTTCTTAATGATTACTTGAAACGATCATTGAAATGGATCCTATCTCTTGAGTTCCAGCAACAGTGGAAACTTACACAAAATAAATGGTTTGTGAAAGGACATAGGGTGACTGTAACGAAAATAGATCAATGAAACGTATGTAAAATTCATCTGACATATATATTAAACCTTCATGGCGACAGGAAACACTTCAAATGAAAAATAAAATCATTCAACAACCGCTATCGCTAGTACGATTACGAGAAATGAGATAAAGTAAACAGGTAAAGTTAAATAAACATAAATGTACATTATTAATAATTCAAATTCGAGCTAACCAAACAAAAAAGATATAATTGAAAAGTCATTCAATAAATTGGCTACAGTCAAAGGTATGCTTTTTCATCTCTTTGCTAATAGAAAAAAGATTGATGAATGAAATTTCATCTTTTATAAACATTGGTGAAAGTTTCATATTCACTCGAATATTCGATGCTTGTTCTTTTCACATCTTGTTTTTGATATTAATAATATTTGCATAGATAATTTATATTTTCTTTATTGACCACATTTTAAAACTTTTGTATTGTGAAGTCATGTTTATTTTCATTCAGTATTAAAAAAATTATACACTCTTTTATCGAAAGCATAAATTTTAATCTCCGATTATGAATAAGGATACCTAAGTACTTTATCTATCTTTGGATTAATATCCTTGATCTTTTAACATTGTAACAATCAAATAATTGCTATATATTTCGAATGTGAATCCAAAATCTCCAACCAGGTTGAATCTTTCGAAGCAGTATTTTACTACTTACATAATAGGTTAAAGTTTTAAGCCATTAACATTGTAACTAGATTTCTAAATTAGTAGTAATTACAAGCAAAAAGCCAATTGCAATTTCCATTTCAGCATATCGCTTAAAGGTAAAATATCATGAAGACGGACCCTCTGCGTAGCGTAAACAAAAAATACGCGGTTTCGTATTAAATTAGAAAAAAGCGGGGTAAAAATGTAAAATGGATCTCAAGAGAAGCGGGAGCGAAAAACCAATCAAGTACGAGTCGGCCGCCGATTAATGGCTCCGTACGACCACTTTTACGTTTTACATAAAATGTGCTTATAGTATTCGAGATAAGCAATTATTTACTTGCCTTATATTTCTTATGAAAGTTAAATTTAAAATTATTAAAGTTGGGTATTCATTATCAGTCATAGTCGAAATAACCCAAACATAAAAAACTGCATAAAACTACTCTTATATTTAAAAGAAGCAATTAAGTACTATAATGTACATTATTTGCAGTAATGCGACAACTGAACAGACTTCATAATTCAGTCTTTATCGCGTTGAAGAATGCATTGAATGTCAGACATCCAAAGGAAATGAAATTTGCGATGAAAAGTTACAAGAAATGGCTGCGCCTTCTCATATCTCACAAAGAATTGGAAGGAAACTTGTTTAAATATGTATTTTATTGAACAAACAAGTTCGATGTAAAATACTAAGTCTCAAATAACATGAGTTCAGTCCCTTTTGTGGGTTTATAACGATCTTTGCTTCACGTAATTTCATTCGGTACATTGTTATCTAAATACCAAACTTTATAATGGTTAGCTGGTTCAATAAGATATTCGTGCTTACAACGTTTCATTAATTAGGAAGAAAATTCGAGTAGCGTCAAGTTGCTCCTTTTATTAAGATTTGTTTTTAAATACAATTTGCTTAGACATACAAAACCCTTTTCTTCCTCGGAACTTTTTAATATGATTTAAATTCATAATTCTTAACAAGTATTTGTTGTTCGTGAACATTTATAAATTATAAAAGCTTTTCTTATAAATAAGGTTAACAACGCGATAATTTCTTTAAAATGGAGCCATGAAAAATTTTAACATTACACCATAGTTTAAGACAATTTTTCGCGTAAAAAGGTTACTTTCAGCGAGGGCTTGTGGATAATATTTTACAAAAATAAAACACTTTAGGGATTAAAACCTGATTTCTGTGAAAAATGTATAGAACTTAAAGGCTCTCTTTGTATTGTTTTGTATAATAGTGAATTATTTTCAAAAATATTTATTTATAATATATTATTTGAAATAATTAATATTGAATAATTTATTTCTAACTAAAATTTTACTTCATAATATGCATCTTGTACATTATGATATTAAAACATTAAAATGAAGGTTAATCCTTATTCATTTTATACCCAAAGCAAATTTTATGTAAAATGTAGAATCAATAATACCTGACCGGCGTGCAAATCCATTAACCTGACTATATCTTTCCTTATATAATCCCAGCCGTTACTTGATTCAATAAAATGCGACAGCCGGGATAAATTGTTACCGCTGCAACGGCCTAACACAAAAGCTGCTATTTTAACTTTAAAAACTGTTTTAAATATAATACTGGGTTTTTATTTATTATTTATAACGTTTCCTCATAAGATACGATAATACCTACTTTCAAAATAATGGTAAAACTTCAATTTATGTGTAATAAAATTCTAGAAAATTGTAGAGGCACTTCGCAACAGATTTTTTCAATAAGTTTCAAATACTATTTTCTGGCGCCAAGATAACTGTTAATAATTCTTAGAAAATAAAAAACTTGCGGAAAATATATTTTTGTATCTGGCAAGCTCATATTGTCGCACAATAGTCTCATATAGCATCTTATTTACGAGGTCACCTCGCTCAAACCGCCAACTGTTTACGAGTTGGCGACAATTCTGGGTGTGAACAGCTAACATAAATTTATGGGATATAACGAGCTCCGAATCGAAACATAATAAGCTTAGTAGCGAGCTAAGCAAGTCTTTGAAAATAAACTTACAGAAATATATTCTTAAGATAGGCTTAGACATTTCCTGTTTGTAAGTAAATACACATACCTAACAAATTTTAACAAGGTAGGAGTAATTTTGTTTATTAATATGTAATGAATAAAGTATACGGAAATCAAAGAAGTCTCTCAGAAAGACATCAAAAACATCCAAACAACATTCCCAAGGTTAATGAAATAATATAAGAACAAACTATATAACGACACAAACAATTTCATTAGTACCTAACTATTTCATGGCAATCTTCTTTGGCAGTATAATCGCACACTCTTGATTGTTGTTCGAATACTATATAATAAATTAATATCACTTAATAACCTACTTCATTTCATAGCAACTGTACTCTCTTCCGTGTAAACAACGTTCTATTTGAGCAAGGTATTTCACTCAACAATTAATATCACAATAATTATTTTATGTTGCGTATTTCTGATTTTCCTCTGAATTCATCCCTCGCGTGCTTTGTTCGTTGAATCGGAAGACATTGTAATTTCCTTGATGCTTTAATAAAGTTTGCATTAATTTTCATTATAGCACAACTCGCAGGATAAAACGTTAATTGTTTAAAGTTTAAGCAAGTCAAGCTTCCGAGAGAATCGCTATAAAAATCCGCTGATTAATTATATCTCATGTACGGGAGACATTTGACATCTATAGCTACATCTAAATTAATTAATGCATTCCTGACTTCAAGATAATAACTTCGTCGCGGCGCCAGATGTTGACGGGCATAATAGCTGAGTTATGAATTTTAATGTCTGCTCGACGAAAATCCGAATGAATATTGAACAAATAAAAAAGGATAATTAGACTAGGAAAGGATGTTTCCGTTGAGGAATGGACTGGCAACTCCCAGAAGGAAGATTTGCTATGAACACTGAAAAGTAATTATGATAAAAACTCATTTAAAATGCAAACAATGAAAGCTCTATGAATAAGTACATCGTACTATTATGCCGTTGATAGGTAAGTATTACTACTGTTTTGATTTTTGAATTATGTTGAAATAAAATAATCCATCTGTCTTTGTTGCGCATGGCTGTGGAATCATGTTTAGGGCGGATGCAAAATAATATTTATTACGACCAACCCGCCCTTGCTTCATTTCGCAGTAGATAATTCATTAAATGTAAACCTGGAAAGATAAACTTCCGTAATAACAGAGAGTAACGAAGCCTTTATTTATATCGATCATCAGCTTATTTGTGGCGTCCAATAATAATATTGAAATAAATATTGAAATTAATTAAATGCCTCTTTAATTTCTATAACATTATTGCACAAATAGTATAATTCACATGTGTTAGGTATTCCAACCAGTTGGTAGCCTGTTGGCATTACCTTCAATGTTCTAAAAATAGTTTCTTAAATATGTACCTATTTAATGTAATAAGGCAAAAAAAATCAAAATCAAAGAAATTCAAGATGTAATTATGATAACTAGATGCAGAGAACATAAAAACGATTTGTGAAAAGTATGTACCGCAGACCGTCGTCTTTTTTTTTTTTTTATGTATTAGCGGGCAAACGAGCTGGCGCGTCACCGGATTAATGTGATGATTGGCGCCGCCCATAATCACCCACAAGACCTGTACGGTTGCAGGTGTGTTGCCGGCCTTTTAGGGAAGAGTACGCTCTCTTTTTGAAGTACCCTAAGTCGTATCTGTCCGGAAATGCTGAGCTCGGGAGGTCGTTCCACAGAGGAGTGGTGCGTGGTAGAAAGTTCCTCCTAAATCGCACGGTGGAAGAGCGCCAAGTATCCAGATGTTGAGGGTGATATTTCAACTTGTGGCGAGCAGTTCGATGGTGAAATTCAGCAGCCGGTATTGTTCCGAACAGTTCGTCAGAGCATTCGCCGTGGTAGATGCGGTAAAATACGCAGAGAGATGCAACATCTCTACGGAGAGCCAAAGAGTCCAGCCGATCAGTAATACGAGGGTCGTCTACTAATCGTGTAGCTCGTCGCTGGATTCGGTCAAAAGGAAGGAGCTGATACTTGGGTGCTCCGGCCCAGAGATGGGAACAGTATTCCATGTGAGGCCTGACTTGAGCCTTGTAAAGTTGTAGGCGTTGGCCGGGTGTGAAATACTGTCCCGCTCTACAGAGCACACCAAGTTTTTGGGAGGCTAGCTTAGCCTTTCCTTCCAGATGACAACGAAACTGGACATCATTCGATATTTCGACTCCAAGTATACTAATGCTGGCTGAGACTCTGGTGGGAGTGCCCTGAAAAACTGGAGATACGACGAAGGGAGTTTTTTTGGTGGTAAACGCGCAAACTTGTGTCTTTTTTGGGTTAAACTCAACAAGGTTATGTTTACCCCAATTGGAGATCTCCTCAAGAGAGTTCTCAATTTGAGACACAAGTTCGTTCCGGTGCTCAGTAACGGTATCCCGAGAAATATTGCATCGGCCGGTATAATGTGCGTCAACAGTGCTGTCGTCTGCATAGCAATGAATGCCACTAGATAGTAGCATGTCATTGATATGCAGAAGAAACTTCTAATTTCTGTATTAAGTCTATTTTATGTATTAAGACTTTTATTCCTGCACAATAACTTGAACGGCATTGTAAGTAAATTGGAACTTGGTACGTCCTGCTTCACAATATGGAATATATTATATCCATTGCTAAACGCCAGATTTGATTACATTTATGTAATGAAAGTTATTCTTGTTAAAAAAACTATTTTAAGTCATATTTATCCGAAGCTTTAGTCCTTTTGACTAAGATGATGATACGTTTCAACTGCAGTGGTCATAGCCGTCCGTTTGAAAAATTAGAGAAAAGAGAGAGAAAAGGAAAGAAAAAAATAAGAGATACGTAACTTACTACATTTTATTACGTAATACTCGTACACTCAGACTATATAATAAAAGGCTCAAAATCAAATTTGAATACTCGAAAATGAACTTGACGTGATCTTGGAAATTCACACATCAAATCAACAAAGTTTGCCATAACTATTTCGCGTCTAATTTCAGAAACTGCTTGGTGGATAGACGAGCAATCTCTCTTGGTATGTGTATACGAGCTCTATTGACGCATTGCTTCGGGCTATCCTTTACAGCTAAACGAACCTTAAGTGATTCAAAGCATTGATGGCTATCAGCTAAATACGAACAATATTCATGACTCTAGCGAGAGCTACAGGTACATATTATATATGCATACACTGAGAACTTCTGTACTTCAGCCATGAAAGACGAGCTACGTGAAACAAACAAGGAATGCATTGTGCTCTTACTACGAACACATTCGTAGGTATAAACGTAAAGATAGCTCTAGGCTATCAGCGGAATATACACAGTCGACTCATTTCACGGTAAAGGGAAGTCAATATAATAAAATAGCCTTCCCTATCGATATCTTTTTTGTTTAAGTTTATGATGCAGCTCAAATGTAATATTTAGCATTAACAAAGTTATCGAAGTGAAATTGCAAATAGGAAATTACTTCGTTACATTCTTGAAATAAGCTTCATAACAAGGCAAAGCGGGATCGCTAAATAAAACCCCTGGAGACATAGAAACACATGATTGGTCTGCTACATTACGATTGGCAGCAACTCGGCAATACACTTCTAACCACCTGTGTGTATTCAGCCACCACACCTAAAACACCACTCATATCGACACACTAGCCCACTTCGATACGCCAATAGCGCTACGATACTCCATATTAAAGGCCCCAAATTGCAGTTTAATTTATTCCGTACGTGTCTCGGCAACAGAAGCACAATAACCGGACAAAACAATACCGTCATTTATTAGGGGCGTTTGATTGCATTCATACTTGCTTTCTCTAATTTCAGTTTGTAAGCTGCTCTTCTTTCAATGGTTAACAAAGTCAACAAAACGTTTTAATGGAATCGGAGCGTGAACAGCAGATTACGTCCAATGTCCATGTGCGATTCTATTAAAACAAAGCTTCACAATAAAAAATAAAACTTTTAACAAATTACAACATTTTTCATATTGACGACTAACTGTTTTCCACGACTGGAAAAATTCAAATGGACGCAAAATAATATCCTCATAGTTTTTTGCAATTGTTATTATAAAAACAATATATGAATTGTAATTGCTATTATCATGAAAGTAATACCTACAACAGTTTATTGTTTATATAGCATCCTTTTCATTTGCACAAATTCAAAGTATAAGCTAAGATTATGATATCTCAACGCGAAAACTATGTAGTAAAGAAGCGGAAAACAGTTATGGTATGAGCAATTATCATACTAGACGTTTCAGAGGTAACTGCCGAAACGGTTTTATGAAAGCGGGTCGGTTTGCAGTAGTACTGATATCGTATAAAATTAAAATGCTACAGCTTTTTCGACACGTGAACAGAATAGATTGGACACTGCTTTAAATCTACATATATGGCGACTGTGAAAATATTACGTGTTTTTTATTTGTTATTACTTGCAAAATTCATGCTTACGTGCTATGAATAATTATTTAAGATAAAATGTTGTCATTTACATTTTACATTTAACGAAATAAATAAAGCCAATGCTACATCATAAATTCGACGTGATTTGGATGATTTATTATGATTTTTGTTACGTAAAATCAAATGTAGGTATATGTATAACCGATCTAGTACAGAAACACAAAGTAGCGAGTGGGTTAATGCTTATACTATTACATATTAACTTAATTACATTTAAAAGCTTGCAGATGAAAATGTAATCCAGATACCTAATAAATTCAAGTATTTTAATGTCTGAAATAAAGCTGGAATATTTACAGGTTTCATCTGTACATAATATATTAATTAAAGATGTATTTAGAGAAAGAAAATAAAATGATTAATGTTTTGAATGGACGCTTGAGAAATGTTTTCAATAAAGAAGTTGAACTTTGTTCTTAAAATAAAACAAATATGTGTATACGTGTGTAAAAATATTCGCAGTTCACTTGTAAATGTAATTTTCTTGACAACATCCACGAGTTGTAACATAAAACCAAATCTAAACAACAAACTGAATTCTAGCCATTTTATGGCAATTCAAATGTTTCTTGGCCTGTATACGATATTTACGACAGGGGAATGACAAGATTATCATACAACAACAAACTATTCGGCCTACTCTTTCGGCATTGTAACGCATAAAAACAATACGTATTGTAGCCAAAATTGGCTCATGCGAAACGTGGGATAAGATTCTTATTTCACAAGTATGTAAGATCTGAATACAAGCTCACTTAAGAGGAGGCTCCCTAACATAATTTCTGGCACTGAGAGACCAGTTAGACCGCTACGGTGCTAGACGCTAACACAGTCGTAATAAAGTTGAATATCGCGTGCGCTCTTTGATCGCGTTCGAGCTCGAAACTAAATCTCGTAAGTCTCAATTCTTATTTCGTTTATAACTAAAGTAATAATTGATCTAGAGAAAAAATATCTTGGGATTGGATAGTAAACTACATTTTCTTACTGTTAACATTTATTTTAGACATAAAGTCCAAGTAAATCTTAAAAAAAATGTAATAATCCTTAAAAAAGGCATAATTTTTGAATCAAAAATGAATCGAGCGAAAATGTTACAATTACGTAACTGTCTTGTACATGGAAAGAAAAAGACCCAATAAATCATATACTAAAGTTCCATTTTGATTGTATGTGTGACTGTTTCAGAATATTAATGCAAATTCACATAAAATTTAGGGAGCCTCCCCTTAAACCTTAATACCTGAATGTTTTCTTACTTTCTTTTCGGATAAAGAGAGTGTCTAAAAACAAATAAGAGATTAAAATGTATTATACTAGCGACCCGCCCCGGCTTCGCACGGGTGCAATCACAGGGTGCAATGCTGATACATACTAAATACACTACAGAAAAACTGTGAACGTTGTATATAAAAACATAGCTCCGGCTTCGCACGGGTATAAAATATATACACTGTATAGCCGGGCGGCCGGCCGGTACCGCCGCAAACGCTACGTCCCGCAATTTTTAAATCTGTAATATCTTCGAAAATATTCACTT
>CAJQZM010038495.1:0-23153 GCA_907164665.1 Colias nastes | reverse complement strand
GTGTACATTTTACATTTAATTTAATTTTAACTACCTACCTATAAAACAAAACTTTAAAGATTACGGACGGATGTATTGATTGGTGATATTTGATAATATTATTTATGTAATAAAGCACAATTTGATCAAAATCATGCTCATTGTATAGTTATTTAATTTTTAAGAACAAGTAGTTAACTGTTTCATACTATTTTACTCATTTTATAAATATATTCTTTTTTTTTATCGCAAATGTATGAAAGTGAGTTATGAAAAACATCTAGAATAATATAAAATAAAACATCTAATTTATTGAGTCATATGGTTTTTATTTTTGTGTAGTTCATGCCGTGGATTCCAAATGATTCCTTCATGTCGATACAATTCTACGAATTTTAAAACCTCATTGCTTGTCCACATCGGCGCCGCCATCGCTATCGGAACATGGAAACGTAAATTTCATTGACGCACAACGATACTGTCTCCGCTGAGGAGTAACAACAAACTGAACAAGACACCAACGTGTGAACGCTGTTTGCGGAGCGCGCCAAGATCCTTTGAAGTGTGCACAAAAAACCGACAACATTCGGTTGGCCTGCCAATATTGGCGCCAACTAGGCTAATGAAGCCAACATACCGCCAAGTAACTCTCTACACGTTGGCCCAACCCGTTGGCCCAACACGTTGGGCCCATGTGTACTGCCACCATTAAGTTGTAGCATGGACCAATGAGATTATATTGGTCCATGGTTGTAGCACAGACTAATAATAATATACTACGTATACAAAGTAATCGTACCACATCTCTGAAACGTGGTCAAATAACTGTTGATATAAAAAATAAAGTCACGTAGTTACATTCTAAATTGATGATGCAAAATTCACGCAAAGAAAATCAAAGTTTTATAAAATTAATTATTGCTGTTATACTTAAACTTGATGTACCTAATGGTAAGTACCTATATAATAATTATTATTATTTGTTAAGATTATGAAGTTTTAATTAATATCACATCTATATAAAGCTTATAAATATAACACAAATCGTACAATTATATCTACTATTTATCTATGAAACCACGACCAAAAATCAAAAGGGCTAAAGTTCTTTAACCTTCTACTTTCCATCTGCGATCTATAAATGTACAATCCCCTATTTGCTGAATTACAATCATATCCTACATCAGCTATATCTCCGCTGCATTTATTATACTTCAATTCCTTCCAGTCAAGACATCTCTGGCCAATAAGCGCGGAACTATTCGTCACTGACGCTGAATAAAGTTTCCAGGCCTGCGCGTGGTCACACTCCAGAGTTATGATCATGCCTTTGCACTCCGGCTGGCTAGACGTCAAGCCATTCGCATAAACATCGACGTGACCAATCGGGTCTTCCAATCCAATGACCCCAGAGCTCGTATGCAACACGTACACAAACGCAGCATCCTCCTTCCTAAGCCGGAACCTCGATGGTTCGAGAAAACATGGTCTAGCCGGATCCAAAGCAGTAATCCTCTCTATTACTTGGTTTAATTTCTTCTGCACCAACTTCCCGGTGATGCCTGCGACGTGCGCGCCTAAACTAAAACCTATCAAATGTATTTTCGAGATTGGATATCCCTGGACGTACAGATTTCTGAGGAATCTGAATACACGATGCGCTAGACCGTTGACTTGTACTGCTGAAGAGACGTAGCCTCGACCGAAAGATGCTCGTGTGTCGAGTATGAGGACTATGGTGTTTTTGGTTAGCAGGGCTTTGACGAGGGCGTCGGAGGACTCGTCTGTCGGTGTGTTCCACCAGCCCGGGATGTAGACGATCAACTGCGAGCCCGAGAAGTCCTGCAGGTGGGCGGTTGTGAGAGGATACCGCCTCTTCCCTTCTGTTGTGTATTCGACGAACTTTAGGTCGGGAATTATTTGAGCTGACGTCAATGCTTGTAGTGGTAACGCTTCACCTGAAAAATAAAATTGCTTATGAAACAACACAAATATATATTATGTTTGAGATAAAGTCACACTGACTTGGATATACATATAAAGTGCTAAACATACAAGCAATAAATATTTTACACAGAGAAGCAACATTTGGGTGTTTTCTACAAGAAAACACCCAAATGTTGCTCTACACAGTTACATGCTTTTCCGTACAGGTGTTTTTCTTTACTTTTATCTTTTTTTCTCTTTTACTAAACTATTTAAGTAGTTTAGGTACATTAAAACAAAAAAGATTGGACTACGAAGCAATTGACTTCCAAAATGGTTAACAGTTTGAAAGCCAAGATCGCTCTATATTAGGTTTAGAACCTGTAGTTTGTTAGTGTTCTTCAAACTTTTTATTTACTTTTACTTAGAATATGGTCAGCAGTTGTGGAGAACAAAAGTTTTAGGTTCACAGTTTACACATTTCAGGATTAAGAAAAATTAAAACAAAACAATGTTTATTTACCAACTAGTACATTAAATATAAAAAATGAAAATTAAGTTAAATATTTAACACATTTATAACTGAAATCAATAACAATATGAACACCAGTAGAACCAATGACTTCAGTTTAACTGCAGCAGTTGTTGTATTTTTTTAATTTTTCAGTTTTGCAGAATCCATTGTGTATCTATGTGTTGATAACATTATTATCTTAGACAATGCATAAATCCAGTAACACCATTTATGCTCTATTTAAGTAATGCACTTATTCCGAAATAACTGCCTATTGTTAGACCAAGAAATATTCCTTGGTCAGATTTATAAGATCTATAAGGAAGATTGCATTCTGACGTAGTCGTATTTAGTTCGTCATTTTCGTGCTGTTAGTAATACAGTCAAGTGTAAACTTTCAATGCTGTTGTGCATTTAGCACCACCATGTTAATGAACACTCACTATAACTGGTGTGCAAATTAAATTATTTATTTATGTATTTTTAGAATAGAAAATGGTTTACTGAGTTAGATGGATTCCAGAACGAAATTATGATATTGACACTATGGGATATATATTAATTTAAGATCCATATCATATTAGGTATACATAATTGAGTTTAATAAAAAAAAACTGTAATAGCAGCAACCATCTAGTAACCAAGTTTTTAACAATAAAATATACTTGTTATCTTGTCCGTAGGCATAAAAATCTAAATATTTTATAGAAACCAGTTAATTTGTTATTTGCATAGAAATCAACATTTACGATGCTTCTTCCACCTTCAAACCAAGTATAATTTATCGGATGTAAGTAGCATGTAGGTACGCAACCAAATTATAATTTACACTGATAAATTAATTTCATATTTGAATGAACAAAGCCTCACCTTCTCACGTTTTATTAAAATTACTGACTATTAAAAAAACAACTGCCTATTCAAAGGCATTCTACTAAAAATATTTGGATTTAAATATGTTTATCTTAATTTATAATCGCTAACCTTATAGTTTAATTTAAATTTTATTTTATAAGTTATATTAACTTTTTAGAGTACTCTAAAATGAATAAAGATACTTATTATTGTTTCATATTAAAATAACTGTAGCTTTTATAATGATAACTTTATCGTAGGTTCCTTCGCTTTGCGATTCTTGTTTCTCGACAAAAAGTAGAATGACTCTATGTTGTAGGGGGAAACCGGGAGACTTGCCCAGGTGGGAGAGTTGAACCACTTTCAATAACTTTTTAAATTAGGCGCCAAATTACGCCAAGTGGCAAACAAATAAACGCGCGTAACCCACCAATCCCAAGCAACTCACAATTTTGAGTGATAACAGACGCGTTCGACCGTGAGTTCCGAAAAAGTGGTTTCATCGTCGCGGAGTGAATTTTTTTGGATTTGTTGTTTTAATTGCTATGCACGCATTTATGAAGGTATGTATGAAACACCTACGTTATTGCATTACTATATTATCATATTTTGTCGTATGTTCAGTGTTGTTCTCCAGTTGATAGTGGATTTGTTGGAAAAAATCAAGATATGGCCTTGAGTCGGGTGCGGGAGAGTTGAACCAGTCTGTAGTCGGGAGACTTAAACAGTGGTTCAACTCTCCCTTTGCAGTTTGTATAGGCACTATTTAAGTTAGCTATTGTTTTGTTTCAGAAAGAAAATGCCATTTCAGAATAAGCTTAAGGAAGGTAGTCGTCGCAGAAAACCGTTTACTAAGTCTGAGATGGAAAGCGCAGTCAGAGAAATAAAGAGTGGCAAATCTATTCGTCAAATTGCAATCACGTATGGGATAGACAGAACCACTTTACGGTATTACCTGTTAGGTGAACAAAAGTTAACGCCTTTGCAAGACAAAGGGAGCCAATACAAATGCTCCCGGATTTTCAATGTAAATATAGAGAAATTGCTCGTTCGTTACTTATTGACCTGCAGTAAAATGCACTATGGTTTAACTATAAACTACTAACGACTACGCCAAATTCCTCCAAATTGAAAGGAACATACAAGAGGCAAATATTGAAGAAAAGAAGATATCAGAAGTCTGAGAGTGAAACAGAATCAGAAGAAGAAATCTTTAATTTAAAAGTTCTAATGACGAAGATTGGGAAGAAAATAGGGATGAGTCTTGGTTTTCCTTTGTTTGTCAGTCTGATGAGATATTGGATATGCGTCTTTGTGTTTCTTGTTGTAGGTACGTCCATGAGGTATGTGTCGGCCTCACTAAAAATGACGTAGAAGAGTTAATTTGTCACAATTGCAGTAACAAATTGAATTACTAAACCTATGTTGATTTTGCATATGCAATCTTTGAGACTGATAGCTATTCTTAATAGTAAGAATGAATGTCTTTAAATTAGTTTTGGTAGATTTATATAGCAGTAGATACCTCAAAACGAGCATTTAATTAATAAAAAGAAGCGAATGTTATGTTAAGGAGTTGTTCTGAAAACATTTGGTTAATTATTTTCACTAAATTGTTTAGAAGATGATTATGAATAATCTAGTTATTGTTAAATGTGTTTAAATAATACATAACTAATGGATAATATGCTTTATTTGCTTCATTTCCCCTCTCTAAAAAGGTATGGGCAAGTGTCCCGCACCTGATGGGCAAGTGTCCCGCCGGTTGGGGAGACTTGAATCAAAACTCATTTTTCATTACAACTTAGTTTACTATGTTCTGGTTGCAATTTTTATTTTCAGAATAGTATAAAATCTTAGCTAGATAATAAGGCTTCCATATGGTGTAGATCTTAAAGCTCTCAAGGTGACTGATCAGATTTTATAGAGTTTTTAGTAAAAAGCGGTTCAAGTCTCCCGGACTCCCCCTACCTGCACATACTATGCATTTTAAAAGATAAGACGGTATTATTTATTCTAATTCTAAATAATAATTTAAAATAAAGTTATAAATAGGCACATTAAAAAAGCTATTTAATAAAATTTACGTTAAAACGTAGGCATTTAATATTATGCAGGATTTGAACGATTACATAACAATTTGTTCTCACACATATTTGATTCAAGATAAATGAGATATTCACTTCCCATAATAATTATTTGGAAACCGCTAAAACTGCCTTCAACGTTAGAATGCAACCATTGTTTGTAAAAAATAAGTCAAGTGCGCTCTTCTGTTTGCTAAACAAGGCTAAATCTCTATGATTAATTACCTATAGGTAAGTGTTTTTGTTTACATTTGCCTAAGTGTCTATATAAAATGGCAATTTAACATGCCTAGATACACAACAATTAACAACATATTATAGCGGTATACAATAACATCATGTTACGTGCTACAACCATTCATTTTCTTTAATTTATATTTTATACACTACCACAGCTAAAAATATTAATATTGTCACACGATTTTCATCCAATTCCTTTTGATAAATTTATTGAAATAATCTCAATATAGGTAAAACAAAACTTTATAATTTTTTATGATCCTTAAAGCACATAGATAAATGAAATGAAGAACGGATAGAAGAAAAACCCACAGGATTCAGTAGCCGCTACGAGCAGGTCGTCTACTGCGGCAGGCAAGGATGCGCCGGCGCTGCCACAGATTATCACCACAAACAATAATGTCCTTCTACACGCAAACATTGTTTTTGTACACTTTTTCCGTATTTTTAAGTGCATAAATGCAATCGGAAAATAGAAGCACTATTATTTTACAATGTTACAATCATCTCCTTTTGAATAGATTAATGTAGATTTCACACTTTCAACAAAAATTTACTAAAATACGTTAACAATTATGTTGATGAATGTAGAATTATTTAAAATTAAAATTAGAACACACCACAAAAAATAGAACACGAAAAAATAAACTGCTAATTCCGCGCGCACATAAAAAGACACAAATTAAAAAATCTAAATAACGCACACGTCTGTGATGCCGCTCGCAGCAGATAGTCCAGGGTGGTGGAGAGCGGCAGCCACGCGCCGGCCGCTCCCAGCAGCGCGACCGCTACTGCTGCCCCCAACATCGCTGACTGCACACACGACCACACTACACACAGGCCTTGATCTTCACACGCTAATACCACAGAAGCTAGTAGACAACAATACCTAATGTATAATTATTTACGACCACTGAAATTAATTCGTTGTTTCTTAGAATCACGAATGCAATTGATAAACAATAGAATGGTAGCAAAATAAAGGCACAGATAAAGGTCTACGAATACGAGATAAAATTAATTAAATGTGTCGTTTAAAACTACTTCACTACATAGTATAAAACAAAGTCGCTTTCTCTGTCCCTATGTCCCTATGTCCCTTTGTACGCTTAAATCTTTGAAACTACGCAACGGATTTTGATGCGGTTTTTTTTAATAGATAGAGTGATTCAAGAGGAAGGTTTATATTATGTATAATAACACCCATTAAATATTGGAGAAGTACTGTTATTTTTGAGGTTTCTAATGTGATGTCGTAAAAAATTACATTTTTTCCGCTTACATTGCAAACGCAGGCTGAACCCTACGAGTTTTATCAAAATAATGTACTAAGTATTATACACATTGAAAAGGTCTACAGAAAAGTCCGCGATGGTATATGTCTATCTCTTATGGATAACCCACAATAACTTTTTTTTGTCATTTACTTTTTACGACAAATAATGGCTAATTTTCGAAGCGATTTTAACCAATACAGCATTAATCCTTAACCAATTAAATACCTTGAATACATTGTTCATTTAATATAGATCTATATGGCCCTTTACACCGTATGATTTAAGTGAATATTTTCGAAGATATTACAGATTTAAAAATTGCGGGACGTAGCGTTTGCGGCGGCACCGGCCGGCCGCCCGGCTATATATTTTATACCCGTGCGAAGCCGGAGCGGGCCGCTATGTTTTTATATACAACGTTCACAGTTTTTCTGTAGTGTATTTAGTATCAGCATTGCACCCGTGCGAAGCCGGGGCGGGTCGCTAGTAATTAATAACGGATGTCTGATAAAGTTTTGGTTATGGCTACTGAAAGATACGTATATTTTAGATGACGTAAATCTCATCAAAAATGAATTGGTTCAGACGTTCTGACTTCTGCGCATTATGTATCACAATTCAATATAGATTAGTTGTATCTAGTTTAAATACGAACAGAATTATTATTCTAGGTCAGGTCATGAGGTCAGGATGAAAATAAGACGAATATGGTACTACTTCACTCACATGGTATACCCGAATAAAAACTGTCCTATGTGATATCCCGAAATATAATCAATCTTTCACACCGATCCTAGAAGTTTTTCGTGGAAGAGTAGGTACATTACATGTATGAACTATCCATATAAGCTATCACATTAATTAGATGATTAGAATATTGTTTATAATTAGGACTATTTAAGGATCGAAATCGAAGGCTCTATATTTGGTGAATAAAAATTCTAGGTATGTGATTACAAAAAATAACATAATTATACAAACATTAAATTCAGTCCTTTTAACAAATAATTATTTCCTTCGATAAGATGATGATTAACCATAATATCGTTAACTCCATTTACGGCAGTTCTTAAGCCCCGAGGGTTGATTGATCCACAAACAGCGTCTATCCGGTTATTACAATATAGATAAACGTTTTTACTATGTCTGCATTTTAAATTATACCTAATAACAGCATGCTGAAAAGGTTGTCATGTAAAAAATATGAATTATATTCATATTTACAGAAGCCTTATTAAAAATACTTGTTAGTACTGTGCTAGGCGTCACGGAAAAATAATAAAAGTTAAACTGTACATATTATAACAATGCTCGTGTTTGTAACTCAATCAAGCAAAAAAGGTTAATCGGATACCAAAGTAAAACTAAGTAATAAGATTAACACATAGGATACTTATAATCCCCATAAAAGGCATTAAAAGTTCAACTTATAAAATATGTATTCGATAAACTAGGTACAAACTACAAAATAGTAAATAAGTTAATATAGTAAAATAAATCTATATACATACGTATATAAAAATGAAACCCGTTTCGCGTTGTCACGACATCACGTGTGAACGGGTGGACCGATTTCGATAATTCTTTTTTTATTATATTCCTTGAAGTACGAGGATAGTTCTTATGTAGAGAAAACGTATATATGTACCACGGGCGAAGTCGGGGCGGACCGCTAGTATTAATCTAAAAACTAATGGAGATGACAAAATGAGGAACAAGCATATAAATAATACATGCGAAGCTTCCGCGGAGCAATTAAATGTTAATAGAATGTTATTTTGTATTAATCCAAGGATTCTAAACAGATGCACTTCCGGAAATAAAACAAGTTTTAAATTTATGCTAAATATGCGGGTAAGGTCAGCGGTTTGCAATCCTTGTCGATTCATAATGTTATCATGTGATTATCATATAATATGCAAAACTTGATTTATCTTTTTTCAAATCCCCTGTTATAGTACGAATTAGTATGTATTTTAAAGTAAGTACATAAGTGAATGAATAAATTAAATGAAGTCATTATCATAATTTTATGTAACAAAAAATTTACCGTTATTATGATAGTTAACTATACAAAAGTTTTTGTTCCTTCGCTAGTGCGACGAACTCAAAAATGTAATTAACTAAATAATTGATATTCTATGTACCTAACTTGAGTAAGATCTTGAGAGACCTTCTGGAATAATACGTTTTACTTCATTTAGCTACTTCTAAATGGATTGCCTCCTATTTGTTATGATATGAGTATTGTATTTCAATTACATATTTTTATTATAGCATACCTACCATTTACCAAAAATAAAATAATACCTAAATACTAGGTACTAGTGAAATTTGCTCTTGGCCTAATTAAATACAATAGGAAGATTGTATCGCGATTTTCTTTCTATAAATACCTCATTAAGCGAACTCAAAAACAATAGTTCACAAATATTTTTAGTTCGATAAAATCAGTAAACTATTTCGATGCTATCAAGGTATTGGCCTCAATTAGATAGTTATTTTGTTTCACAAGACCCTCAGGGCTCAGACCTTCATGGGCATCATATAAACATCTCATAATTTATGGAGAATCCAGTAAATTACGTAAAAATAGCAGTGACGTATCCAGAGGCAGGTGAGGTCGGTAGTTTAACATGTATGACACGTTCTGCATAATGACGAAATGGTGAATTTGAAATGGGCATTATCACTTAATGCGTAGAATCATAAATATAATATATTTAGGCATGTTGATAATGTTCCTGATGGCCTAATTAACACCTTTTACGTATATTTTCAAATATATTACATACTTGTCATTTTAAGTCACAGATTAGCTGAACAAATCATATCATGAGTTTTGAAAAACATCATCAGAAAAAAATTTCAACAAAATAAAACAAAAAATGTGAATAGTTTAATAAAAAAATATTATTATCAAATTATTATAATAACTATGTTTTTGCACCAACTTAATACTTAACCATTATTTTATTCACAAAAACTTGAAGCTTGAAGGTGTGGTGGTGTTTTTGTGCAAATTAACTAGGTAATTGCTTGGAGACCGCACAGCGCTGATTATCAGCGACACAAGTGATAAATTACAGTATTTATTTTATTCATATTATACTAGTACAATATAATTATACGGGTTTTCAATTCTTAAAAAAAACAACTAATTGCTTTTAGCCCGCAGCTTCGATACATTGTAGCGTAAAGTCCATGCATTTTCCATCCCCTATTTTACTCTCATCAATATTTTCTTACCGATTAGTAATTTAAATAGGATTAATTTTGATATTACCTTATAAACGTGATTTTAAAATGATTATCTACCCATTTACTAATTCACGATGTATTCGTAGTAAAACAAAAACATCTAAAACGTTCTTGACCTTAGTTAAAGATTTGCACTTACATCTAATGTAACTATTAATGCCGTGTACCAAATGACTATCGATTATTATTGAAAATTTGAACAACTAAAATGATTCCTAAGCGTAAAGTTCAATGTCGGAGGCGTGTTTTGTGAATCGTTCAAACGACGGTTAAGGCCAAATCCTTCGATCGCGCACGCAATTACAATACATGTACAAATATTAAATTATACAATTTATCTAAAATGGAAATGACGTGTATAACCTTTATGATGATAGAATAATTTGTATTAACCTACATCGCATTTTAAAATAAGGAATTTATTTGCGTTATTATTTATTTATTTATATATATTTATTTATTTATCTCAATGAAATGTGGCGTAAAGATAAAGTAAATAACCTGACCAATTGTAAAAAAAATTCTCATTAGAATATAATGAATGTATTAAGATTTAAGATGATGTTAGTCAGTTTATAACGTCTCCGTCGTCGCGGTCGTCGAGAAAAACTCGAGCGTTTTTCTGTTGTCACGCATATAAATTTTACTCCACGCGTACGAAATTGCGGTCAACGACTACTTAGCAGTTTATAGTTTATACGATGTATGAGTGTTAAATGTTTATCAAGATCCCACTCGACATTGGAGTGAACTTAGAAGTAAATAACAATAACAGATGCAATCCTAGTGCTCGTGGCGAGGTCGCTCTGATTGGGCAATTTACAAGCGAGCCTTGTGCGATGGACGTACTTCCGAATATTATAATAAAACGATTCTTCTATAATGACCAAATTATGCGGGCAATAAATCTACATATTATAGGGTTTACACAAAGAATATTACGTGTTATGATGTTGTTTGTGATCGTGATTAGCTTCCAAAAAGAGACATCTATTCTTTTACTACCCGGTTACATTATCTCTGGACCTGGCGTCGATGACGTCACGTTGCAACGGCGTTCTGGTACAGTGTGCAAAATAAGCATCACAATATTATTTTAATAATTATAAATTACATTTTTTTTATAACTTGTGTTGTGTTGTGTTGTGATGATGATTATAGAATGATGACAATAAATGAAAGAATGTTGTTTAAGTACAAAAAGTATTTATTTATCTGACAGAAATATTATAAATCATCGTCAGAATATACGATTGGTTCTATGCCAGTCATTGAATCTTCTTCTTCATTGTCGCTATCCCCATCACTTATGTCACTGTCCGAACTTTCTTCCCCTAGGGATATAATAATTTCTCGTACATTATTTTCTTCGAGATGGTCTTTTTCCCAATACTCTCGCTGAAGTCGTTTAATGTGTTTTACTTCCTTTTTCCAGTCGGAAGGTGTAATAGAACTAAGTGCATCTCTTGTCAGTTTTTCTATTTCTTTCTCTGATTGATTAACATTTTTGTCTGCCACCCTTTGTTTCACTAGATTCCAAATGTATTCTATAGGATTTAAATCACAGTGATAGGGTGGCAGACGTACTATTTCTTGACCATGCTCTTGCATCAGTTCATCGACAACATATTTTTTTGGCGGCTTTGTCCTTAAGATAATAGGATACAATTCCTTTTTCGTCATCTTTTCGTCGAAAGGAATGTTATTATCACGCAACCAGTTTTGCATATCAGCTTTTAGAGACGCGCTTGTGGGTGCCTTTATTGATTGCCTTGAGTGGTAAGGCGCATTGTCAATGACAACTATACCGTTCGGTTAGGTATTAACTTTTCTTTCAGCCATTTTACAAAGTTATCTGTATCCATCTCATGATGATAGTCGCCAGTTGTTTGTTTGCATTTATATAGCAACTCTGCACCCGGAATGAAGCCGTTTTCTCCCCCAGCATGCACAAGAATCCATCTTTGTCCGGGATTAAAATTTTTTTTCACGCTGCTGTCGGTACTGTTTTGCCAACATTTATTTACCGTATAGTGTGAATGGATCCACGTTTCGTCAAGGTAGGTAACAGGTTTTTTATCTGCACCAAGATTATTATTTTCTTTCATTCGGCGCAGGTAGCGAGCCCTCCAAGCGGCAATATCTGGCTTTTGAATAAGCACCGTACGGGCATTTTTGCATTTTTTGAATTTATATCCCAACTGGTCTATTAATATTTTTCTTAAGAAAGATTTTTCGCCCTTAAAATTTAAATCTCTTTTAGCGACTGCCAGGATTTTCTTTAATGTAGGGATTTCTTTTCGGACAGTATAAAAACTGATAATAATATTCCTTATAGCACAGATGTCGAAATTATCAATTTCAATTTTCTTGTTGTATCGCTTTCGCTTCTTACCCGGTGTTGACAATTTTATCTCCCTGCTTGGATTGTCGTTGCTCGTACTTGGGCTAGTACTCGATGAAGCAGTCGGCGGTGCATGACGTGATTCTTTTACCTCCTTTTTTATATTCATCAAAGTTGATTTTGATATTCCAGTTGCAGCACAGGTTCGTTTGACAACTTGATCTACAGGTATGGCGAATTGCTTGTTAGCTTTCTCTAATTCGAAAAATTTCATCACCTTAAGGATTAAATTCCTTGCTTCACTGTGAATAGTTTTTACCATATTTTTGGAGTAGAAGTGCACGTCAAACTAATAACTAAATAAAGTCCAAACTTAACCGTAAATGTCCAAACGTAACAACAACAACAGTTCAAATATAACAAAAAGTCCAAACGTAACACAAAAATGTTCAAAAATAAAGCAATGATAGCACGAAAATATCAAGACGCGTATCGGCAACGAAATTGCTAACCGTACTGACGCGCCGGGGCGAGCGCGAGGTGGTGAAAGGGGAACGGGGAGGGGCTTCACATTCCAGCGAGGTCCAGAGATAATGTAACCGAGTAGTACATGCTTTGGGCGCCCGTAGAATATGCCTATTCTAATTTGTATTGTATTAGAACCTTGTCCTTTAAAACTCTGTTTGATGATTGTAAAATTCAATTTAATATCCTCAATTCTGTTTAGAAGTTTTAAAAGATGCGGTTTTTTTAACCGGAAAATGTAGTTTGGATATTCAGTATAAATCGTAGTATAATCTCTTTAGACTCTATCATAGAGCATATTATTTAAATATGGAAAATCTATAAGTATTAATAATAACCAAAATAAAATATTGAACCAGTGACACGGGATTTCACACAAACCCCCAGTATTTATAGCATTCAGTGATTATTTATGCCAGAGATATTTTAATAAAATAGAATCTCTATAAGTAGGTAACTATAGGATGATGAAAATAAAAATGTTAAGTATATTTAACTCATAATGTGAATATACAGAGACGGACATTGTTAATCTATAACACGGATTCGGAAATTCTTGAAGTGATCGATTATCTCGATCCTTGATAAATGTCAGCGTATATGGAAGAATCAAAAGGAGGAAGCTTTGTTACATCTTTAAGGTCAAGAGTGAGTGGGTATTCTATTAGTATAGGTTATATAGATTTATGAATTCTTTATAGAAAGGAATGTGAAATGAATCAGCCCCACATGATTATGCGATTACCCTTAATTCGTTTTATATAAGGAAGTAATCAATGAACTAATTAATGTGTCAAGGAACACAAGACGCGTTAGTTAGTTTCACTACAGTAAAAAATGTATCATAATAATATATTAAAAATCAAACAAAATCATCAAATTTGGTTTAGATTTTGAAATATAGACCAAAAACGTTTGGAAAATCCAAAAGTGCACGCCTCATAATCTCAGTCGATATTTTTTTTTGTTTATTTAATAACAATTAAACCACATCGAATCAGACCCTGAAAAATGAAAGGGTTCTATTCCTGAGCATACTCAAGCGTAAGAGAAAAAAAAAGACTCGATTAGTAAAGTATTTCGGTCGCTATCGTGTTAACAAGAAAATCCTCCGCACATACAGACACACGGACGTCCAAGACAGAACTTTTTTAAACTGTTTTTTAACTAGTTTAAATAACAAAAATGACATCAAAAATATCATGAATGTTAAAAATAGTGTTTTTTCTTAATATGTGTGTGTATGTATTATCTTACAAGTGCAATGTATGATACATAAAGACATTTTAAGTTTGAAAAATCAGATGTTTTGCGCGAAGTGACAGTAGTACCCACCTCAACGCTTCGCTTATGAGGCGTGCAATATAATTATTGTAGCGTTGATATCATAAAATTAGGTTGATTTAGTTATTATTTATTAATGCTTTGTGCTATCAATCAAAACGTCTAGATTTATGTACAATTTGTTAGCGTGTCCCTAGTGTTCTTCGAGGCTACAATAAAATTGCGGAATCAAACGGATAATCGTTGATAACAACGAAATTGTTATTTGAGCAGTTCCTGCACGTCAGCTGGAGATAACCGAATGAGCTAGTAGCACGCACCGGGGTTCGCTTGATGTATTATGGCTTTAGGTGCTTATCGAGAAAATATAACATAATTTTGTAAAAATATTTTTAGGTATGACATGTTTGACTGTCTTCTAGCTTTAGCAATTATTATAATAAGAACTCTATCATATGTTTTTTTTTTCGATTGAAAAGTGAGCCGCTCTATAATCGTTTAAATCTTTGTCATTTAATTGTTTTATTAACTGTAGGTACTATAAGACATTCATTTTTAAATTTTCATTCAAATTTAAAATATTACGCTTTCCTTGTACCTGAACGTATGTTATTCTTGTTTTTAAAAATATAAAGCTACAAAATAAGACAAATTAATTTTTCTGTATGTAGACAACTGACAAACCGATCGCATGTCTTCTACAGTTATAAAGGTCTGGTTGAAATATTTTTTTGCCATTTCTTAGAAGAATGTTAAAGTTTTCCAAATGTTTTCTTTTATTTGCATTCATTGTTACGACCGTCCAGACATTCTCTGTAAGTTGTTATGAACCTTTGAGAATTTTATGTTTTTATTTTCATTTAATTTAAGGTACCTATTTTCTTAGAATAAATACATTTTACGTGTTTATAATCAAATAAAATTTATGTATTATCAAAGAAAGAAAAGAAAGCAAATTAAGTAAAAGTTGCATGTTGAAATAACCTAAATATTAATATAGCTCATTAAACATAAGTACATAGTTCATAGATCAAGTAAAATTTAGACACCTATTTTAATGTTAATAATCTCCAGAAAAACAATATTCCGAATCCAGAATAAACTAATTCAGTAGCAAATCAAAAAGCCACTTGATTTTTTATTTGATAATATTTAAAGTCTGTTCTTTTAATCTTAATAATCTTTTTCATTCTTAAAAATAATAAACTTCCCAGTTGCCCCACGAGTCTGACCGCTTACCCGGTCTGCCCCGGGCGCACGCGCGGCCAGACGCTCCGGAGCGGCTGCTGCCCACGCTGCAGGACCTGGAGGCGCTGAAGAAGGTCGCACAGGTCCTCGTCATGATTGGAGAACAGGTAGTGGGATAGGTAAATGTTTGTTAAATGTGGAGATAGGGATTGGATGGATTGAAAGGAATAAGTCGAAGAAGATTGAATATAATTTGTGTTCTGGGTGGTTTTAAATCTTTTTTTTTTTTATTAAGTAGAGGGGATGATTTTTTCAAAACTTTGTACAGTCATAAGATTAGGAATACTTTATATATGACCTATTAAAATATACTTGGTACAAAAAAATGGTTTGCAAGATAACAGCGTAGCGTGTGTGTTATGATGTTATCCAAAAATCCACACCACTGCGCTCAATAGCTTGAGTCACTGCGCCATCACGCACACCGCGCAATTTAATGTTTTAAATATAAATATGTAATAGGTACTTAATGTGACTTTATTCCAGGTAATTCCTTCTATAATCGGCGACGGTTCTAAAGGGACCACCACTACCACAACGGAAGTGCCCCAGGACCCCGTGCAGTTCAACTAATGGATAATATTTTGTAACGGGTTAATAATAATTAATTATAAGCGACTTTCCTATTTTTTGTATGTGAATAAATAAGGGTTAGATCTTAGGTGTGTAAATTGTATACCTATCCTTACTTTATCCTGCTAACATAAGTATTAAAAAATTGTAATTAAAACAAACAAACATTAACACAAAATATATATGAATATTATATTTCATCAAATCGAAATAAGAGTAGGTACATAAATCTTAATGAAAGCCATAAGAACTTATTCACAGTCAAGATAAAATAAAACGGTACTTATTGGCGAACTTGCATCATCAGCAATTTTTGCAATATCGTATTTTAACGTGGCCTTAGTTCTGTTTAAACTTTAAACTTGTGACAATGGTGATAAACAAACAGCTTTATCCATTAATTTGCAGTTCAAATATGAATTAATTTGACCATTGCATTGGCAAACTAAGCAAATTAAGTTGATTACTCTCCTATTTTAAATATGTAACTACGTAAGTTAGATTTTGAAACTTTCTCAAAATGAAAAATATAAGTTTTGGATTTTTGCCAAAAAGTGTTAAAAAAAAACAACATTGATGGAATCTTTGTTGGATTCTTCTCGAATTTGAAGACTCTTGAGAAATGTTAACTCCAACTGAAAACTTGTGTTACATAAGGGGGTAAATATAGTTTGCACGCGGAAAGAGTGCATGGGTAAGTCAAGGAAAACAACTTTTTAGTCTCTATATTTTTATTAAATTTAATAAACAATTTTATTATTTTGTACATAATTCTTCGTTACATATTATAAATCGCAAATTAAATTGAAGACCTTAGATTTTCAAGTACCTACATTATACAGGCCCTGACCACATTTGTAATGGTCAAAGTTCGTGATCAATTTATTTCATATAAACCTTATTATTTATTATAACTTATAAGCAATCACTATTAGACGTTATAACATATTTTGATAAACCTTTTATTGGAAATAATGAGGATCATTGTGTTGTTATTTTGAAAGGCAAAAGTAATTAATCCTCTCAATGAGTATACAATGCGTTACAGATAAGAATCAATAACCTTGATCTGTCAAAGTTAGATAATAAAGTACCTATGGACAGCAACAAAAACATTTTTTTTTTTCATTTTATTGTGAATTGTTTAACTTATTTTTAAAACTATTCATAGGTATGCGTATGCGTGGTTATAGGTATTTTAACGAATCGTATATACACGCGGCGCGGGTCCATCATGGCATATTCTAATTTGAAACGCATTTCACAAACTCAAAATTTTGAAGCATTTAATAGTTATTTCCGTTACAAGATTTTTTTATATTTTACAAATAATATCTTATATTACTTAACAAATCGATCTTAAATCATAAGAAGCTATATTTGAACTGAAATTATAAATGTTTAAAAGCATTAGTCAGCTCCATGGATTCCTTGCGTCGTTGATAGTGGTGATACCACCGGAATGTGGTGAAGTAGATCACTTCCCAGAAGTTTATTAAACCCATCCCCACTATTGTCATCCAGTGATTGCTTATGTATACTAGAAAATTAAAATAAGACATAATATATCTCTATATAAAATATACTATTTTACACTGGAAGACATATGTCTTCTTATTCTTTCGTTTCTGGAAAAACATGTATTTAAAATTTTATCGGTATTTTATAATAGCACCATCTAGTAAGAAGTTAAGGAAAGCTTAATACAAATCGATGAAAGCAAGCTTAAAAATTAAAAAAAATATTTTAAATTTAAATTTATAAACTAATCTAATTGCTTGAAATTTGAAACAATAGGTACTATTTTTTAATAATGTATGAAATTAAACACTATATTAGTATATTGTAAAACTAGAGCTCCGCCCCGGCTTCGCCCGTGGTACATATTATTATTTCGCAATAAAAGGTAGCCTATGTCCTTTCTCGGGTATCAAAATATCTCCATACCAAATTTCATGCAAATTGGTTCAGTAGTTTAGGCGTGATTGTGTAACAGACAGACAGACAGAGTTACTTTCGCATTTATAATATTAAGTATGGATAAATCAAGTTCTAAGCAATTTAAATATATTTTTTATATATAAAAGAAATTTACTTGCAAAGTCGAACCAGCGGTAAGTAACTCCAACGCTGTAGAACTCCTGCCGGTCTGATGCAAAGTTAATGTGGACCAGAGTCGAGTTGGGATAATTTACTAGTTTCTTACTGGAACCAAATAATAAAGTACACATAATAAGTTTTTTTCAACCATTGAACAATCAATATCTCAACCATTGAACAATCAATATCTTTATAAATTTGGTAGGTATAATTTTATTTCACAGTATTACCTAAACTGTTAATGCTGAATTAAGTCTGCCTATTTAATAATTTTAATAATTCAATGGTTTGTATGGATAGGAAAGCTTTAAAATTGAAAAAAAAATGTATATTTACTTATAGTCAGATGAATTAATAACTTTAGGACTGAAAATTGTATTAAACTGTTATTTCTAACATACGTGTACTGATCCAAAAAGTATCTCTCCCCTGTGTCCACCCTCTGCCTCGTAAGACTAGTCTCGTGGTGTGTGTGTGCGCAGTGCGGGCGGCAGTGCCGGCAGTCCACTGAGTCCGACATCTCCTCTGCCGCTCCCTGCGCCAGGGGGGAGCCGGGGAAGTATTGGAGGAGCATTTCTGAGGAGGGAGTTTTATGTGATTTTTTTTAAATAAATCTTGTTTTCTTTTAAATGAAGTAAAACGATTTGCAATTTAGCAAAATTATAGAATCTAGTCGATATTAGATAGAAAGGATTAACATTCTATAATTAAATTTAATTCGATGAATAATTTAATTCCAGAAATGGCAATGTTTCGGGGCCCATAATTGTGGGCAAATATACATATTAAGATGATCAATTTATAAATTTTGAAGATATTCTGTTAACGCTAGTTACTAGTTATTATTCTGTGCTTCTGTGCAGCGATATTTTTTTATTCGTATGTTTGTATACAGTTGTACCCAGTAACAAAACCGTAGTAAATTAAAAAAAAAAAATGTTGTGTGGTTTTATGAAACCACGGTAAAAGTGAAACTTAGGCACAAAATTATCGTATTTGTACGATAATTATCGTACGGTTCCGAACACTGCTTTATACCTACTCGGCAGCCGACCGTCACGCGACATGCGCTACACAGACCAAAAAGTTTGAGACGATGTAATAAAAGTTTCACTTTAAAAAATCAATGTCATTTAAAGGATTAGTACAGGATTAATGTCTCATAATTTGAAACACAGCACACCTCGATGTTTAACAATGCAGTTCAAGTACTCGGGCGTGCAGACCTTGTGCGTGTGTGCGGGCAGCAGCGCGGGCGGTACACACGAGCACAGCGCCTCGGCCGCGCCGCGCCGGCACCGCACGAGGCAGAGTGGGTCGGGGGGACCGTGCGCGAGGCAGCCGCTCTAAAGAAGTCTTTACATTCTACTACGCTTACTTACTCATTTTAAAAAATCTGGATCTTACTTTTATTATAAATTTATTAGTAAAGGAACAAATATAAAATATAAATATGTATTACTAGCTTCCGCCCACGACTTTGTACGTGCATCCCCGTTTTTCCCCGTTCCCGCAAGAATTTGGGGAAATCCTTTCTTAGCGGATGCCTACGTCCTAACATCTACCTGCATGCCAAATTTCAGCCCGATACGTCCAGTGGTTTGGGCTATGCGTTGATAGATCACTATATCAGTCACCTTTGAGTTTTATATATATAGATGAATGCTTGCTCCCTTACTAATTGTAGAAATACGAAAACATGTTCATAAATTTATTTATTTCTCTAATATTCACGTCGCACGGGGCAATTTAAAGAATAATTTTCATTTTTAATATCGTACTGTAACTGTAACGACAACACACGTAAAATTATACACTTTATATGTATAATTATGTACGAACTATTCTCCCTATAGTTATTTTTTTCTGAATACTTTAACAATAATTATTAGCCTAATCCCAACGAAAACAAATTAAAAATAACTAACTAATACGGAAAAATCCTGAAGATGAAGAAGTCCAAACCAGATGTCAAAATATAGGTTCGAAAAAGCCTCAAAAGATAATAAGACGAATTTCACGTACCAAATTTTCATCAAAAATGACGCCACTTGATACATCTTGTCTCCGCGTTTTCAGTTTAACGCTGACCAAATAGTTCTTTGGAGCTGGAAATGACCGCACACCGCTACTGTCTTGAATCGGATATTGGTTGCCACCAAAAATAATCACCTAATATAACGAAACAGTTGTAATTGTTAGAGCAGAATATAAAAAAAAAATATTTACGTTAAATGTTAAAAAAATTATGTACAATTTCGAAATTAAAAGTAAAAGCTCTTATAAAACCATGTACCTATGTTTAGTAGAATAAATAAAGATAAACAACCTATTATTCAAAACCATCAAACAAATTAAATCATTTCACTACGCTTGCACTATAGACCAAGATAAAGTAACTCATTTAATAACTTATCATATACTTCAGTATCGGTGCCCAGTCGCCGCAGGAACATGAAGTCATCGACATCTTCCTGCACGACCACCAGCAGGCCCGTGCCGTAGTTGTGTGAGTGTAAATACATTGGTTTTCTTGACGAATCCTCTGGTCTAAAATAAAAATTAAAATCTATTTTAACTTAATTCTAACATCTTACATATTAAAACTTTAGATTGTTGAACTGGTGTCTTCTGTGTGTTTCGGGTTTAATAGTGATTGCGTAATAGACAGACAGACAGACATAGCTACTTTTGTTATTATAATATGTAATTCCTCTGTCAGTGCGAAGAGACGTTGCGTCTCTTTGTATACTGTACAGAATCTACTATGGGGAGTGCTCTGAGGAATTGTTCCACCTATTACCAGCCGCACAGTTCCACCACCGGACCACACGCCGTAAAAACCAGTTCCATCCGCACCATCTGGTTGGCGCTCCACCACTGTCCGCTTCACCCGCAACTTCCTTCCGCGTACGGTGAAACTGTGGAACGATTTGCCACCTGCGGTGTTCCCGAACAACTACGACATTGGGGCCTTCAAGAAAAGAGCTTATTTGTCCATAAAAGGCCGGCAAAGCACTTGCAACACTAGTAGTGTTGCAAGTGTTTATGGGCGGTGGTGACCACTTACCATCAGGTGGCCCACTTGCCCCTTTGCTTGCTCTGTCATAAAAAAAAAAAAAAAAAATGTAGGCAATGTACGCAAATTTGCTTGCTCTCAAAAAATAATATTTTTGCAAATTTTTGATATAAGTTTCTCGTGATAAGTTGTCTATCTAACGTTAAAATTAATTTTTAATTCAAACCATAACTTCCCCTTTAACTTTATAATATTTATGTAGGGTTGGTATAAAATATAAACAGCTATAGATAGCTAAAAACTGACGCGTATCTGGAATTCATGAGGCAGCAGAAGCCGTGCGGCGTCATGCGCGTGCCGAAGATGTGTCGGCACGGGATGCTCTTGTTCTTCCACTCGCAGTACACCAGCATGTCGCCGCAGTCGGGGGATAGCTGGACATGTACATATTTATAGTTTATAGTTAACTTGTATTTAAAATATGGACCTTTGTTTATTGAAAACCAGCTTCCCGCTTCGTCTAATCTCTACCAACTTAAGATAAATTTAAAAATTTAATTCAATGGAAAAGATGTTAACGCCAAATAAGATGTCTATAAAATCATTTAACCTATCAAAAATTAAAAAGTTAAACATAATTTAGAAATTTCTCTTGTAGTTCTGCTATCTATTTTCTAAATTTCTTCTTCCTTTTTCGCAATCGCTATGAAATGAATAGATAGCTAACACCCAGACACAGAGCAAAACATCTATGTTCATCACACAAATAATACATAATACCTTTAACAAAATGTTGGTCACGTTAGTTTCCTGGTCGACACTATCCAGGAACTTGATGAAGTTCATGTTGAACTTAGTTTTGGTGCGGCTCACGAGCCCGCCGTAAGCCAGCAGGTTACTCTCTATTTCTTCTAGTGTAAACGTTTTGTTTTTATCTCGTTGATTTCTGCAATATTTAAATGAATTCGTATGAAAATTGGGAAGTTAAGGGTATTTATCTATTTAAGTAACATTTATATCTACGTATGGAATATGACGTTACTTCAGTTGCTTTTAGTTAATTTACATAAGCATTATTTATAAAAAGTAAAAACTACCGACTGCAAATTAGTAATTATGTAGCTCTATTATGCAAAGGCAAATATATAAATCTTATGATATTATTGTGTCCAACACAATACGTTACTCGGTAAGTTGTATCATTTAAATAATATACCTAATTATTTAATTGGTAGAGACGTTTTTAATAATATCGCTACAAACAATAGCTCTTATTTAAAATATTACTCTCTATGCCTAGTCAATTCTATCTTATTAGCTTACTAACAGTATCTTCGCATAGTTGGTGGTGGCTTTCCGACTGATCACATTATAGCTGCACAGCGCTATGGCCGGGAACTCTAGGAGCTCCGGCTGCTGCCGCTGCATGTGCGGACTCACTTCGATGTTCGGTGCTTCGAGCATGTGACCGACGTCTGTTACGAGTGTGTATATACCGAAGCATAGTAATAGGAAAGAGACGATAGTGTAGATATAGCTGAAATGTTAATTAGGCATCATTCACGAAACTAAGTTATAAATAGGTTAGTGTTAAGAGTGATATAGGTTTAAAATGGTCTTTTAAGGGAAAGTGTATCAATATTAGCTATATAATAGATGTGAAAACGTAGAAAATAGTCGTTTGAAAAATGAATATCCTATTTTGATGCAATTTCGCAAAAGCTAAAGCTTTTTGGTAAGTTTATGGGTCGATCAACTTTTATTGGTCCGACGGTACACGCATCATGTCCCTGAACGATAATTAATAAACATGAAATCATAAAGAGTTAAATTGGTTTTAATTATATTCCTTTTAATATTTTCTAACATTATTGTGAACAATATTTTACTTGTTTTATTAATTTGTGCGTAGTTTCATGGT
>CAJQZM010038494.1:46984-113925 GCA_907164665.1 Colias nastes | reverse complement strand
ATTTGTACGGAGCTGATCTTTACTTGGTGACAGCGTCACGCGAACTCGTCCACAGATAAACGATATCACACAGTATTATGTATAAAGAATTCCAATATCTAATATATTTTCGATTTCCTTTTTACTTTTGTACATTATAATTATAATATGTCAAGTTATCATAAGTTTCAGGAATAACTTGTCATAATAAAATAGCTATTTAATAATTTTAAGATATTTGCAATAAACTTTATTGACATACCATTATGTATCTATTTATAATTCAGTTTATATATATTTATAAATTTTCACATTAAACAAAGCAGTGATCGGAATAAGTAAATATGGTAAACGTATTGTGAAAATGTTATTGCAGATAGCGCCCACTCGATTCCAGACGATAAACGTTGCGTAGGAAAGGTATTTAAAATAATTATGGATATTTGAGATGATTGTCAAATTAAAAATACCGAAAGAGCCTATTCATCTATTTTTAAAAGTATAGAAATTATATCATTTACTCTCAAAAGAAGGGTATTTCTACAAACAAGGAAAAAAACTGAAATCTTTCCTTTCAAAATGAATAAGACGTACTCAATATGTAGATACGTATCAAGCTTTCATATTACGCAATTATCCAGACTTATAACGCGCCCCAGTCTCCATATAATTGGCGGAGCAAGCGTCGTTCGTTTCCAAACGAAACGTTTGAACGGTGTATGTTTATGACGTCACAGTTTCTACGTCACTTGACATTTCCAAGCTCTTGATTCGCATGTAATAAATCACGCTACCGTCACGAGGTGCGGAATAGTTCTGTTAAACGATCGTGTTGTTCCTATCCCTCAAAGAGACTTGCGATGCGTGTGACAGAGATGAGAGACACAACATTCACTATGTCATGTGTCGCTGACAGCGCTGATAGGTGCTTTACCGATTGTTTCATAGACTTCCTTGTGTTTGGGTCATTCTTCTCAATGGTATCGTTTATTTTATAGGCCGTAAATGCTTAGCCAATGGGATCATCAAAAAATCTACCTAATCATAAATATTAGTCAGCTTATATGATGTGTATATAAACAAATTTATGAAACTGTATTGTATTGTATTCAAATTCCTTTTTGGGATCACTTCAATAATCTGCACGTATCCTTTTTCTGGACCTTTCCTTATTATGCTTAAAGCTCACTTTGCTACCGTCGTTCCTTATGTTTAAGATGTTCAGCGACAAATTTTAATATCTAGGACTCAGAATCATTGTTTATCGTACCATATTTCCAAGGCAGGAGTTCTACGGGGCACAATAAAACGGCAATTGCTTATTGCCACCGTGGAGCGCAACGTACCGCCCTGTGGGAAATCTGATAGATGGCAAGCTTAGTACGGGGCCCGCTGTTTTAAATATGCTTCTATGAATTCTTGGGAAATAAACTAAAACGCGTGAACAATTTTAGTATTGACGTTATGTTCATTTGGATCACAATTTGGATGCATTGTTAAGGGGTTGAAAATATTCATCTATTAAAATCATTAAATCTAATGCAGTGTATTGTTGTATCTAAATAACGGATTTTTACCAGTTTTTTTTTTATTATAGGTTTGACGTCGGGATTAAAGGAATCAATTGGGAAGGGTTAGGAAAAGGTAACGGACCTACGGCTCCGAAAGGAGTTCAAAAAACACAGCAGCATTCGCATGGTAATATAGCAAGCCGACCTTCTGTGAGGGTGTGAATCTCCCGCAAGCTGGTCCAATTCACTCACACGATAAAAACGGACGGAACCACATAGGAACTTACTCATACACGCTATGGAAATACAAAAAGTTTTCCATTGGTCCGCTTTCCTGGCGGCGGCTATAAGAGGGCCTTTTCTGGTTCATAGGAAAAATAACCGAGAATTACAAAGGCATCTTTTATTTAGGAATAAACAAGAGGTGGCTGGAAACTTTTTTCATTTAAGCAAACGAAATCTCGGGCATCAGATAGTACGCAATAATAAATTCATTCCAAACAAATTCCCTATAGAATAAACAAAGCAAAACAAAAAATGAGCCTGCAAAAACAACAAAGCCGAAAAAACCAGTTCATCATTGAATCTCAGACCTAAATAAACTCAGATATATCTGAATTCAAAGAAAACCCGGTTATCGTGTCCGCATTCCAGCAGATTTATACACAAATCAATCTTAAAGCATTTTCAAAACGTCGGTCGCGCTGAAAGAAAATAAATCTTTTGTAAAACTTTTTCAACGGGATAGGTATTATTCATGAGGGTGCCAACCGACTGATTGATCGCCTTGTTTAGGTTTTAAGTGAGGAACTTGAGCGTGCTAAGTTTTGCGCGAACAAACTATCACTGATAAGTTGGGTGTCAAAGCATCTAGGTTTAGGAAAGTCAAACCCATTTTACGATGAACATTCATCGTAAAATGGGTTAAACAGAGCATTAATTATGAGGACATAAAAATCTAGAGATGAAAATTATCAAAAAAATAAAGATACTTCATTCTTGTTCATGTGAAGATAAGTTGCATGTTAATATTTTATGTCTGAAACAGAAACCTGTTAATAATAAATACCACCATAAATCTTTATGAAAATAATATTTGTACATCGATTAATATTTAACTTATTATAATGTTTTAAAAGTTTGAGTAAATGTAGTTTATTAAATTAATTTTCATTCAAATATAATAAGGAAGTTAGCGGGAATGATACATAAATACTATTTACTTACAATCTATCTATGTATTTATTTAAAAATTATATATGTATGTTTATCAGCCATCTGGTTTCCATAATACAAGCGAAAGCTTAGTATGGGATCAGATTGTGCCGTGTGTGAAAATTGTCCTGAAATATTTATTTATTTATTTATTTATTTATTTATTTATCTAATATAATATTTTTTTCCCTTACATAACTCTAGTGTTTACATCATAAATTCAATATTCATGATTTGTTTTTCTGAATAAATATTACATATTAATATGTATCAGAAAAGGAAAAACGATAACAAAATTTCAATACAGTATTATTTGATGAAATAACATCCTTATGAAAAGGTTTATTTTCTTTTGATTTTATCAAATTCCAATGTTATTTTATTATCACTTCCCTCGCGGCGCTTGTCACGCACGTACGTCTTTTTAGTTGGTGCAAGTTAATTAATCATAATTTATAATCTTAACTTCGTGATCTAATAAATCTGTGACTTGATATAGTTGTTGTGCTAAATATTAATAAATAACAAGAATAATTCAAATCGTAAGAACCAAGAAAACAGTGTTAAAATAAGTGAACAAAAGTGATTAGTGAAACAAAGAAATCTGCAAGTCATTTCAACTGTCGCTAAGTCGTAAGATCAATGACCTTGAAGTTAATCAGTAATCACGTAATTAATAAAGTAGATTACGGACTTAAAATTCGCACAGTACTACAACGAACGCTTGGCAGTACTTTGAACCATACAGACCGCGTTACCCAACAACCCGAGTGTCCGAGGTTCGATTCCAACTGGTCACCAGATTTTTTTATTTTTATTTTTTTTTTTTCTCTCCTAACCACAATTCAACATGCAACGTACTCCACCGCAAAATAATGCCTCTTGCCTCTCTGAAACAGAAGTTTTAAAGGCACAAGTCCTAGATAAAAGGAAGAACTTAACGAAGAGACAAAAGAGAAGAAGAGGATCACAAGAAGAAGACTCCTGTAAGGAAACTGATGTTCATTTTAAGGAGGAGATATTCGCAAAGATTGAATCTTGGAAAGCAGACCAGGAAGCAATATTAAAGAAGTTATGCGATGATATAAATGAAGTTAAATTACAAAATACATCTATCCAAAAAGCAAATGCTGAAATGAAAAATTCTTACGGCGAAATAGAAAAATCACTAAATTTTATTTCCCAAAGATATGAAGAATTGAATAATGTTGTATCCGCTCTGCAAAAGGAAAAAAGAGAGACAATGGACTATGTTAGATCCCTAGAGGAACAAATTGAAGATTTGCACAAAAATCAATGCTCAACCATGTTGGAATTTCGTAACATACCCTCTAGTCTAACTAAATCGCAATCAGATTGTATTGATATTGTTACTAAATCCTGCGATGCTATACAAGAACCTATTAAACCATCTGATATCAAAAATATAATACGAATTTCTGGCAAACAAAATAAAGAATCAAGTACCATTTTAGTAGATTTTCCATCAACCATTTTTAAAAACAAAATTCTAGAAAAATTGAAGAACTTTAATAGAAATAAAACTTCTCACAACAAATTTAATTCGAGTCATATTGGACTGGCCTGTTCAACTACTCCCATCTATATAGCAGAAAGTCTAACACCAAAAACTAGGAAGCTTTTCTTTCTTACGCGTACATTTGCAAATGAATATCACTATAAATATTGTTGGACATCCAACGGAAGAGTATTTTTAAGAAAAGAAGACAACGCTAAACAAGCTCTTATTAAAAATGAGCATCAGCTGCTTTCACTTAAAAATTCATTGTGACTAGATTTTAATTTTAGTTTTCGAATAAGCTTTACTAACCACTACACATCAATTTATACACTTTTACCACTACATTTAAGAAATATAAACTTCAGCACACGCACAGATTTTTACACTGTTATTAATAAAAAATATATTCTAAAAATAAAAAAAATGTCGTTCTTGTCTACACCATAAGGTATGTGTCATGTTTCTAAATGTTTTCTTTTTCTTAAATATTATTAACATTCGATAAGCTCAACTCCAATTTAATTAAAGATCTTGATTCTTCATGCGCTATAAGTTGTGTATCTTGCAATTTATTAGAATTTGAGAGTCATAAGAGAACACAAATAAGGGATGATCATTTCTTAATTCTCACTGTCAATATAAGAAGCGTACATAAAAACTTCGATTCATTAGTAGTTTTTATGGAGAGTTTGGGAGTGGATACGGATATAGTAATTCTCACAGAATGCTGGATTAATAAGGATAGCTTAATACCTCCCATAGACAATTACCGTTCAACACATACACTTAATAGCTATAATCAAAATGATGGTGTTATTGCTTATATTAAAAAAGATATAGAATTCACAAGCGAAGAACCCTTACTGGATGACGGTAACTGCCTTATTTTAAAAGTATCTGATAACACCACCATTGTGTGCTCATATAGACCACCATCTTTTTCGAACCCTAGCAATTACATTAAATCAATCTGTGATCTTTTATCCTCAATTAAATCTGATAATGTTATATTCACTGGTGACATAAACATAGACATTTTATCATCGAACTTATCTAACCATGCATGTGAATACCTAAACGTAATGTGTTATCAAGGATTTCGACAAGCTGTCGATAAACCTACTAGACTGCTTACATGTATTGACCATTTTATGGTCAAAACAAAGAAATCTTGCCAAACGTATGTATTTGAAGCATTAACGGACCACTCCCCTATTTTACTAGTATTAAACAAATCTCAGTTACATAAACATAAACCAGAAGCTTACAAAACAATATACGACAAACAAATTATATCAAATATTATCAATGAAACAGATTGGCAACATTTTTATGAAATTACAGATCCGAATAGTGCAGCTAATTTTCTAACACTCACAATAAGTAGAGCTATCGAAAGAAGTCAATGTTTAAAAAGAATACCCAATCGTAAACGCCCTTTGAAGCCTTGGATTACACGAGGACTAATTAAAAGCATAAGAATAAGAAACAAATTACACGCTAAAACTAAAAAATCACCGTGCGATGAAGAAATCATAAAAAAATATAGAAATTATAGAAACTTATGTAACAAACTAATTAAGACAGCAAAGAATACTTACTATAAACACAAACTTGAACAGCAGACTGGCAATATAAAAGAAACTTGGAAAATTATCAAAGAAGCATGCCATATTACCAAAATTAACAACAATTGTACAAACTTACTAAGTATTAACCCTTGCCCTACCAAATCTCTTAATGCTGTTAATCAATACTTTGTCTCAATCGGATCAGCTCTAGCCAATGAAAGTCTCAAGAAACTCAACAAATCAGAAGTCGAACTAGCTATTCTAGCCAGAGACAATGATAGTCCAACCAATTCATTTGCATTTACACCCACAGATAAATATGAGGTAAACACTATCATCACTGGTCTCAAAAATACGAATGCTTCGGGACATGACAATATACCCACACCTATAATTCAGACTTTCAAAGATATTCTTTCGGAACCTATAGCCCACTTGTGTAACTTAAGCCTCTCAAGCGGAAAATTTCCTGATGTATTCAAGAAAGCCATAGTTTGCCCAATATATAAAACCGGGGACAAAGCTCTTCCTTCAAACTATAGACCAATATCATTGCTTTGCACCCTTTCCAAAATACTAGAAAAATGCGTCAATAAAAGACTCATGAGATACCTGGAGTCACATAAATTACTTCACTCTAACCAATTTGGCTTCAGAAGCGCCAAGTCTACTGAAGACGCAACCTTACGAGTAACATCAATGGTCACCTCGTATCTTGACTCGAATAAGAAATGTATTGGGGTCTTTCTTGATTTACAGAAAGCCTTTGACACAGTTTCTATACCTATTCTGCTAAGTAGGCTGGAAAATGTAGGTGTTAGAGGTATTGCCAAAGACTGGTTCCAAAGCTATCTTAGCGATAGAACCCAAAGAGTAAGAGTTGACAACAATCTTAGTGCAGAGTATAAGTGTACGTACGGAGTACCGCAGGGCAGTACGTTAGGACCTACTCTGTTCTTGATTTATGTCAACGAATTATGTAAACTCAATATTGGATGTGGACAAGTTACTATGTTTGCTGATGACACTGTTGTTCTCTTTAATGCAAAGACTTGGTCTGAAGCCATTGATAGAACTGAAAATGGACTTCGATGCATAAGCAAATGGTTAGAAAACAGTCTATTGACTTTAAATACGGGGAAAACTAATTATATTTGCTTTAGCAAAACCTCATCTATGCAGCCAAGGGGGAACGTCAATGTTAAATTACATATCTTTCCATGTAACCGCCAAAACAAATCTAGCGTATGCTCTTGCCCAATACTGAATAGGACCGTCAATATGAAATACCTGGGTATCTGGATTGATGAGAAACTAAACTGGAAAGAACAAATTATTAGCACGTCGAGCAGGCTCAGACAACTTATAGTTATTTTTAAAACCCTAAGAGACATTGCAACCCAAGAGTTAATTATTAGAACATACAAAGCACTGGGTGAATGTGTGATCTCATATTGTATTGTTAACTGGGGTGGAGCTGCGAAAACATACATGATACAAGTAGAACGTGCGCTTAGAGCTCTGCTCAAAGTATCGCTCAAACTACCGTTCCAATTTCCAACATCGCTGCTATTCAAGAGGGCTAATGTTTTGAGTGTTCGTAAGATTTTTGTGCTTCAAATAATTAAACGGTTTCACCGCACTGAGGTACCGAAAAATAATAATCCCTTGAATACTAAAAGAACCTATCGTGTACCAGTACCTTACACTAAGACTCGTTTTGCACAAAGGCAGTTTTATTATCTAGCACCCATTCTTTATAATCGTTTCAGTTTATATATTAAAAATGCTTTTGCTCTCACTAATCATAAAATATTACAAAAACTAAAAGAATGGCTTTTACCACTCGATTATTCTGAAATAGAGCACCTTTTAATGCCCACATATACAAAATAATTACCAAATATACCTATAAATTATTTTATTTTATTTTTTTTTTATTTTCTTTAATTTTATTTATCTACCTATAATGATAAGTTTAAAATATGTTTTTTTTTTTAACTATATCAGCTTTCTTTTATGTTTTAAAAACGACATTGGAACACATTCACACACATACATACGCACATACAAACACACACACACACACACACACACACACACACACACACACACTACTTGCGTCTTCAAAATACACTTTTTTTTAATCTTTAATTACTTCGTTTATTATAAATGATACTAATCAAATAATTATTTTAATTGTATTAATTATTTTAATTGTATTAATTATTTAATTGCTAAACAGTAAATATTGTGGAACTAAATATTATGTTATGAAATGTAAATTGTTTTAAATATTTTAATTTATTAAATTTTTTTTTAAATATTATGATTTATAAATTTTCTTCTTGTGTCAACTTTAAGTAAAATTTTCTTTGTAACTAATTACTATTTTAATGTATTTTATTGAACTATTCTAATGTATTGTATCGGGAAGGCACAGACTCCTGAAACACAGCGAAAGCTATATTGGGAGTCTGGGGTCTATATTTTGATGTAAGGAACCTTGTTCAATAAATGATTTTTATTTTTATTTTATTTTTATTTTATTATTATATTTTCATCTTCCATTTCAGACACAATTGATAAAACAGTTTTAAGAACTAAATAAAATAAGAGTGAACTACCACACCATCCAAGATAAGAACTAATCTTGATACTTTCTTTATAAAAAATACCCCTTATTCGGTACTGAATACACAAGCTGTTCTAGTGTTAAATATGATCCCGGATCAAAACATAATCGCGAGCAAGCGGCTTATAAAATCCAATCTTACGAGGTGTAGACATGAAAAAATTCCCCGCCATCTACACGATGAGATATTTCGCAAGCTCATAAACTTTGGACCACATAATTTCGGTCGCTTACGGCAAAAATGAGGAACCTCCGACAGATAATTTTCTCATTTACAGGGATCAAATTATTCCTTTTTACTAAATTTTTGTACTGTACAACGATAATTTTGTGAATATTACATCAGAATTTCGTTCCGCTGCCTGTATTAAGAATTTAAAACCTTTATATAGAACGATTTAAATGTTAATAAATGGAAATTTATAAATATAAAATTCAAACATTATTTTTGCTAGTTAAAAAATAGTAAATAATTTACTGAGAATTTGTATTCTCAGTCAATTAACAGCTTAGTAATAACATACGAAATATTTTTTTTTTTTTTTTCTCTGGACTGCTTATTAGAATTACATGTAGAAAAATCAGGTGTTATCTCAAAATTCCTGCATATTTACATTATGTTGCGATCACACACCTACAATTGTAGAGTATCATAATATTTTGTAATAAATATAAACTATTTTAATAACGACGATGACATTATACAATAACTTTGTTGTGTCGCTCAAAGTCAAGCCTAACTGAAAAATTAACACTGAGACACATTGAGTTCGCGCCTTCTTTCAAAGTAGACTTATCGAACAAAAATAACCTAAAAGTTACAATTAAGAGAAGCGACGAATATTTCAATCTCAGTTTTTAACACGGCAAAAAGTGACTTTAAGTCTCATTAACAATTTACTTTAAATGTAGGGAACCGACTCGAAAAACTTTCAAACTCGAGGCCACAAACTAAAAAGCTTCTTTAAGACTTTACAGTAGGAAAGGTTCTGTTTAAATTGGTCTGGCAGTCGAGCGTCCTTTCTGAGTCACTTGAAAACAACTTCCTAGAACATAAAAGCTATTTTTATGAACTAAAAACATTAACACAAATGCACCGGAGAGCGAAACTCACGGAGTATGTCTCTTGTCGTGTCTATGTTACGGGAATTCAAATCACAAAAGAAATAATTAAATTAAAATATGTATATGTAGCGCCATAGCTTCGATCTTTACAATCGCGTTGGCATATAGGACAAAAAGAAAATACTATCTATGAATATAAAAACTGCTAAACCGATTTTCAAACACATACAGGGTAACTTGGATTAACACAGGCTATATTATATCATAACGCTAAGACCAATAGGAGCGGAGCAATGCAGGTAAAACCGCGGGGCCCAGCTAGTTATGAAATAAAATCAATCATAACACTTTTCGTAATTTCCATATATCTACAATATTTCTTCTCATACCTTAATCTTTGAAAGTTATAGAATAAGAAGTTAGTTAACATTTTAAGATCAAAAAAAAGCGTATATTTTTTGTCAACTAGTATGAAAATATAATTTAAATTACCGTAAATTAGTTTCAATTTAATAATTAAAGCGAGTACGAACAAGTACAATATTAACTTGACCGTCTGAAATTATTTTACTGAGTAAACTTTAGAAGCTAATTAATTGCTTTATTTTCATAAAATATTCCCAGTTATTTTTCTGCAAAATATTTACCTTGTGATGTTATAATAATTTAATTTTTTAGAATACAATTTTAAGCGTTATATTCTATGATTTGTCAATTCTGAACATCCAGTTTTTTAGCTCTTTAACATTTCAACACCATCATTTATATTGCTACTGTAAGTGATATAAGCTTCAAATAAGTGTTTAAATAATACCTAATTGTTTTGTGGCATAATTATTTTCTTGGTCTATTGAAGTAGCGCCTTAGAGAGTAGCGCAGACAAATAGTAAAATAAAATTCAATTTCGGCATTCACATCTTGGAATTGAATCACCGATGTTTTGATCGAAATTAGGCCGAGGCCAGAAGTTCTTAGAACCTTCTTTAAAACAGATTTAAAAAATATTTCAAGAATATTATTGCTAGTTGCCAACGAGAATACCAAAACTTTCATAACGACGTAATAATTAAAAATGAATATAAATAACATATAAATAGAATGTATCGAACTGAAATTCCGCATATGAATAGAATTACAAAACAAACCACGGAAACTATAGCGTCGACAATCGTAATAAAAACAGAGGAGATATGCAGCCGTTTTTCAGCCGGCTATAAGTCCCTTAACGAACGGTTCAACCACGTCCCCAAGCCGGGAAAAAGAAATTTAACTACAACAGATAATAGACGAGTATCGTATTAATCCGAATTGTAAATAGAGCAAGTGGAAATATTTGTACGAACATTCGTGTATTTACAGTTTAGATGCACGTGATGCGGCTTTGTATTTATTGTTTTAGGGTTTTATTTTGGAGTATTGATGTGGTTGAAAATTAAGGAATAGAGGAAATTTTATTCAATTAAATGATGTTCCTTATTTTTAAGAAAGAGAATACCTATATCTAATTTATTAACTATTCCTGTAGGTACTTATTTCCAGTCCAATCGACGTCGTTGTCGTTTCCAAACATATTAAGTTAATAAAGTCTCTATAAATAACAGATATACGCAACAATTCAGGTGTATAATATTAAAAGGGTTAAATTAAAAAACATTGAAATGTATTATGTAGGCACTCAAAAGTCGTAAAAAAGCTGATAAGCATTCCCAACTCCATGCGGGAAATGATTCTGAACTTAATAATTACCACCATGAACCCAACAAAAACGGACGCTTTTGGTTTTGTCCTCAGTTTTATCTTAATTGCTTTAAGAACTCAATATCGTTTAGCGACAAGGTGCTTTTTATCCCCTTATTCAGTTTCGACGGCAAACAAAGCCAGAACTTTGAATTAGTTTTCAGTTTAATAGATTTGGCCCGATAGCTGGTATACAATAAACAATTTTGATCCTTTGAGGTATTAAAGTATGAAATTAAAGGATAAATGAGCCCATATTTGTTTATGTTTCGAGAGTTATGGATGAGAATGTTTCTAATTATTGAGTGCTCCTGAAAATTTGGGTTGGGGAAGTTAAAGGTAAGGGATGAGGGTAGTTTTTTCATGGATATTTGTTTATTAATAATATTTCACGTTCAACGATTTTTTAACCGTAATCAACCACGGAAAAAAATAATTCCTTATTTCTTAATTAAAATCTGTTAGAGTTAACCAGCAAAAAATATAGATTTCATTTTTATCGAAACTTTGAATTCTCCATCAGTTATCGAACTCAAGACCTCTCCGTCCACTCACGCTACCACCACCACTGTACCACGAAGAGAGGAATTCAATAAAAAGCTAATAGTGTATTTCGCTGCTATGATTCGGTTTGATTATTTCCTGCAGTAGTTAAATAGCGCCGATGAATCCAGATCCGTATCAATTTCCTCGTCACATGAGTTTCGAAATTGTATGACCGAAAACAAATATAAATGGCTATTTCCCGATTATTTATGTTTTGATGTTCTCGAGGGAAAATTAATCTCTTTTATTTTTTCGCGCACGAATAAATGAAATATTTTATAACGTTTCAGATTGATTCGTAGCTTTATTTAATTATGATATTTTGATGTTGTTAAATTAGTAGTTTGAGATTTACTCAGCTTACAAAATTGCTTTATTAAAAGACTCGTAATACAAAGAGTAAGACAATTGTAATATAATTCAAGTAAGTTACCGATAATGCTTTGGATAAATATTATACACTCCCACCGTGACTCATTTCTCCATCATCAACATTAACATTATCAGTTCAAAGAAATTTGCAATATTTATTTCGATATCCAAGTTTATCCCTCATATAAAATGACAACACATTTCCCGGAATTAAATCCAATCAAGTCATAATCCCATCTGTATGGTATCGATGTGACATCAAAAAAAGATTCACAGAAGTACAAAATCTACCGCAGCGATCCATTACTTCTTATCAAAACGATATAAATTTTAGAGACACTCAGACCGGCCGCGGCATGTTGCATGCTAGAATAGAAATAATATTGTGTACCCGTACATTTGACAACAGCGAGCCATAACTTCGTTTGACATGCGAAAGAAGTGCAACACGAGAGACTAGAACTAATGCTAGATTGTTTGATATTAACACTAGTATTTTATTGTCTCGCGCGTTATTTGTATAGAAGGAATGAACTTGTTACCTTGAATTTTGCATTTAAACATATAATACCAACAATAATATGACATTACGTATATGACATTAAAAGACAACTGTTTATGAAGGTTAGGTAGTGAATCAATGTATGGATTTTATGTCAAACCAACAAAATTGAACACATACTTTGTACAGGTAAATTAGCTTGGAGAAATTTTTGCGTTTGTAGTAGTGTATGGTCAGCAAATAAAATAAAACAACATTTTATTTTTAGTTTTTATTTTATATATATATATATATATATATATATATATTATATATAAATATGGGATTTTAAATTAAACTATATGTGTTTCTCCTCTGAAAAAGATGAGACTTTAATTTAATATTTACACATTTAACATACGTATAACTTTTACAAAATGAACATGATTTTACAAAATGACAATGTTACTAAAATGAAAAATTTACTAACCTGAAAAAGAAACGACATTTAAAGTTTAATTCTTTAGTTTGAGAAGTCAAAGGCTTGCCTCGACCATGTTTTAACACTGGAGCCATTTTGAATTAACAATACAAAGTTACAACACTTACACACAAATTAAACACTTCAACAAATATTATAACAATAATAACAAATAATAACAACAATCAACAAATACAAAAGGAGATTGCCCAAGTGACTATGGCACTTGGTATCGCAATCAAACTTATTGTGTCAAGATGAAATATAGCTCAATTTAAAGCTTGATGTTAGTACTTTTAGAAACGATTAAAGTTTTCATATAAATAAGCCGCAGTTCGCGACAGTAAAAATAAAACAATAGTTTTATTCAACACTTCAAAAAAATACTTTATCGAGTTTAAACTAACGATGAACGTTAAGTTTTACATTTATTACATAGGTAATATTTTAATTTACAAGACAAATGTGAAAAGTAAATCGTAATAAACATTACCTATTTCAAAATAAATTACGTCGAACATTGCGTCGAACCTTAGCGTCGAACACATTCATTCAAGATTCATTTCAAATAGAAACTATGACATATGACGCAGGACGCTTGCAAGAGAGATAGATATATGTGTCAAAACAAAAACTTTTACTTTTATTTCTATTTATTTGGTATAATTACGACTTAATAGTGATAAATATGATCATTATAAATACAAATAGGAATTAACAATATCACGAACACGTGACACAATTAGTATTTTACCGATTCCATACGTGGTCATACATGTTTCAAAACACAAACTTTTAATATTATTTCAATTTATCCGGTATAATTAAGACTTAATAGTGATACATAATATGATCATTATAAATACAAATAGGAATTAACAATATCACGAATACGTGGCACAACTCAAATTTTACCGATACCACCCGTGGTCATTCTCCTTTTTTTCCCGATACCACCCGTGGACATTCTCCTTCATCAATTAAACTACGTACATAATAATTATAATTTTTGAATGAAATGTGTGCTTTATGTTCTAACGGTACCAAACAACTGCATTTGGCACCTGCGGACAGCGTAAACTGGTTTATTCTGGTTTTGTGCGTGTTTCCACTTTCCACTATCAAGTGACGATTTATTTATTTGTTTTGTTTCGTAATTATTATGGTCAAATATTAATTATGAAACAAATTATAATGGACACGATATTTTATTGTTTCACGGTAGTCGCCTTGTCGTTTGCTCAAGGACGTGAAATTGAATGATATATTTTTTTTATAAAGTCAAAACCATTTTCTTTCAAATTAAAAGTTGTTTTTATTGAAAACAAAAGTGTTGCTAGGAATAAGTATAAAATTAAATAGTAATGTTAGGATATCGAAACATTTTTGTATAGGCCAGAACGATATAGTGGAAACGCGCTCCAAGATCTGAGTAATATACACACCACTACATATGCAAAAATTTCTCCAAGCTAATTTACCTGTAGAACATTGTACGAAAAAAGAGTTTATAATTTAGTTTAAGTTATTTGATGTTATTCAACAATACATGTATAAATTTTTCTTTATATAATTAGTATAATTTATCTTAACAAGGTAAGGTATAGTAAGGTACCTTTTATAAATAAAAAAACTGTTCATATAAAAATGCATTTTATATTTTATCGTTAAGTAAGGCATCTGAATAAATTAATACGGGTTGCCATGCATCAGGTGTAAGTACATTCCACATTATCCGGACTGCAACAAACTTGTAAAATTGTTACAAAGTATAAATTCATAAATAAAGTTGTTATAAAGTATAAATTCGACGCACAAAGTCATTCATTCTATCTTTATGTGTTATGCTTTCACATAAACGACGTACCAATTTTGCCGCTATTTTATATAGATTGACTGGACTTTTGAGGGGAAAAATAAAGCTCGTACATGCAATATAACAATTTTTAATATTGCTTAGTAGTTTAGTACTATTTACAGTTGACAGTGATAGTTTTATATGGTAAAACGTTTCATTAAAGATGAAATATAAAAAAGAAAATAACATAACTTTAAACGTCCGTTCTTATGCAACTCTTCAAAGCATCTGGAAATTGGTAATTATAAAATGTTGTAATAAGATGAAGCTCACTTTTAGGTTTTAATTATTAAAGAGTCTCTATCTAGCTGCATTCCAATATTATATATAAGTTAAATGTATTTATCAAAAATGTTGATGTATGAACAAATTCAATCCATTAAAATAACAAAACTTGTTTGCTCATCCATCCAAATCTTTTAACGAACAATCAACCGCCAAAACAACGTCCCAATATTTATCCCGACCTTAATTCATTGAAGCACGAATACTAAACAACACAATGTACCCTTAGAATAACTCATCACGAATAATGGATTAGGTTACAACGAAAAAAGTTTGTTTGCACATTAAGGACAGGTAATCTACGACCACCGGAGATTTGGAGCATCGCCAGGGTGGTAAATTCCTACCTCCACAGTCGAACATTAAAGGGGTTAGCTTAAATATGGACTGCAACGTGAGGAAGTTAAATAATTTATTCAGGGAACAGAGGATAACAGCTTGTTTATTGTTGACGTTTTAAAGACTTTCTATTTGTCTGCGTCGGCGTGTATTACGCGTTAATCCGGCCTATTGTTTCAGTGTGTGAGTTGATTTTGTATTCATATTCAGATAAATGTTAATTATTATGTAGGATTCAAGGTGTCGCTTCGTATTCTGTTTTAGATCTTTCGTCAAAATCTTCACCTTGTTTTGAAAATATTGCCATTGTAATTTCATTTTTTAGCAGACGTGTTACGACATTTACAAACCCCTTTGATTCAGTAGTTAGAACGTGAATGTTTCACCCAAGTTTTGCTCCTGGGTTCGATGTTAATACAACCGTTGAGAGAACACAATATAACCTGTTAAAAATATGAAAACAAACATGAAATGAAAGACATGAATGATATGATGAATACAACAAAATATCCTTTATTATTTTTTTATTTCAAATATCTACAAGATTTAATTTTCTACAAAATTACTTAGGGGAAACTTGCTTAATTCGTACCTGCGCCTAAATCGTACCTCGTCTATATCTCGGCTTGGGTAATAGTTACCAGCGCCTCTGGTGGCATAAAATGTCAATAATAGTCGGCCATATTGCCATGTGACAAATAAACACCTGTTACGTTGCTCCCGACTAAAATATTGAACAGGTAAGTTTTTTCTTACTTTTCGAGTAATTTTTTCGCATACTTCACAAGAACTTTCTTCCAAGTATACCGTTCATAAGTTGTTTAACTGTTTATTATATATTTGTGCGTATATTTGTGAATATATTTCACATAGTAAAGCCGGCTTGCTCGTTGACAGGTTTTTTTGCGGCAAATTTGAAATTCATTTGATACTTGTGCCTATTTCGTACTCGCAGCAACTTCCTAAAACGTACCGGTACGATTTAGGAAAACAATTTTAAAATTTCACAGTAAATATTAACTACCTGATTATTTTTTAGTTTTTTTTTTATTTAATTGTTTCTAATTATTTTTGTTACTATTTTAGGGCAACATGTCAAAAAGAACATATAACTCTTGGAGCAAAGACGACATGGAAGAAGCAATTAAGAAATTTAAACATGGTGACTTAAAATTTAACGAAGTTTGTCGTATGTATAACTTACCGAAACCAACGTTTAGACGACATTTAAAAGGACTGAATAAACACCAAAGAATAGGTCGTCCAAAAGATTTAACCATGGAAATGGAAGCAGAACTTGTGAGACATATTTTATTGTTAGAATCGAGATTTTTTGGTCTTACAATAACCGACTTACGACGCTTAGCATATCAGTTAGCAGAGAAATACGGATTGAAACATAGATTCAACAGTGAATCAGAACTAGCCGGGTGGAAGTGGTATTATACATTTATGAAAAATCACCCTGAAATATCGTTACGAACACCAGAAGCAACATCAATGGCTCGCTGCAAAGGTTTCAACAAAGAAACTGTAATGGCTTTCTTTGACAAGTATGAATCAATCTTAGATATGGGTCAATTTACAGCTGACAAAATTTATAATATGGACGAGACCGGTTTAAGTACAGTGCATAAGCCTTCTAAAGTTTTGGCTCAAAAAGGGAAACACCAAGTCGGAGCTGTAACTAGCGGTGAACGTGGTGTCAACACTACATGCATTTGTTGTATGAACGCTGCTGGTGAATTCATACCACCCATGCTTATATATAAACGACAAAGAATGACAGATGACTTAAAACGTGGAGGGCCACCAAACACCGTTTATGAGTGTTCAGAAAGCGGATGGATTGTGAAGGAATTGTTCATAAAATGGCTTGAACATTTTATAAAGTGTTTGAGACTGGAAAAGTCTCAAGAGAATCAAGCTCTTCTCATCTTAGACGGACATTCGACGCACACGAAAAACATTGACGCTATTAATCTTGCAAGAGAGTATGGAATAATTATGTTATCGCTGCCTGCGCATACAACGCACAAGTTGCAACCGCTAGATAGGTCATTTTTCAAGTCATTAAAACAGAATTTTAGTGCTGCTTCCTCTGCTTGGATGCGAAATCATCCTGGTTCCGTAATAAAACAGGCAAACATTGCAGAAATTTTGGGAGAAGCATATCCTCGATCAGTCTGCATGGACAAAGGCATTCATGGTTTTGAGTCCTGCGGATTATGGCCATGTAATCGCTTTAAAATCAGAGATGAGGAATATGTCACTCTTGGCGAAAATGCTGATAAGGAACCAGCAGAAGTCTCTCAGGACCGGTTAATCGAAAGACAAAAAGAACAAACTGATTCCAGTAGAACTAACGAGCAAGAAAATACAGAAGAATTTAACCATGAAGTTTGTTCAGAGACACAGACAATACTACCAGAAAAACAGCAAGATAAATGTTTAGAAGAGAATAGAGAAGAGAGATCTTTAGAGGTCGAAGCAAATAAATCTACTAATACGTCAATTCGAGAGACAATTGAAATATTGTCGCCATTGAATTCCATTCCAGGACATTCAAAACAGTTAAACAGAAAAGTCACAGGTTCTCTCGTTATTACAGAAAGTCCATATAAACAAGAGCTCGAAATAAAGATAGAAAAAACCAAGAAGAAGACCATATCAAAGAAGCTAAATTTAAAGAAAACGAAAACACCTCAAAAAGAAAACAAGAATAAGAAACAAGAACAAGATGAAAATGACAGTTGGTATTGCAAAATATGTCAAGAAGACGTAAAAGAAAACATGATTAAATGCAGTAATTGTGAAGTATGGGTACATGAGCTATGTGCAGGAACAACTAAAAAAACAAAATGTTATTACTGCGATTACTGTCAGGATTTGGCAAAGACCATCCGCTGTTTTAATAAGAATTAATCTTGGTACATTAAGATTAAGAAAAAGAGGAGAAGATTATTAAGATTGTGATTTTTAAGACTGTAAACCAATGATAGGATCTCAAAGTACGATTTAAGAATATACTAGTACGATTTAAGATGAATGGTCTTAAATCGTACTTTTTTTAAGTTTTTGAAAATTGTTTATTTCTCAGAAGTTTATAAGATTTATGTTATTTTTTGTTGAAATACTAATAGAACATTAGTGAAATTATAATTACTTAATATAAATAACTGTGTATCATTGTTCATTTCCAAAATTTTTGAGGTTCTCCTTAAGGGGTACGAATTAGGCAAGTTTACCCTACTCCTTTTACAAGTGATTAACCGAGTCCGAGCGAGCAGCCTGACGAAGCAATTGCTACTAAATACGCATGAGCCGCCATTTTCCTCGGTGGAGGCACATCCACACTGCTGCTGCTTCGCGTGGAAAATGCTTAGCGAGGCTGTCCGGTTTGTGTGGTCCCTATTAAAAACCTTATTCTCGCTGTATACTAAGATAAAGTTTCAAAATAAACAAGTGTTATACAAACCAACATCACTAACAGCACTTCATTTGAGCTCCACAGTACATCGTTTACGTCTCTTTCAAACATAACCACACCATTAATAGCCGTCATTTGTTTGATTGTTACCCCATAGTTGAGAGATAAAATCTCATTTCTTTTAAAGTCGCACAGCCCATTTCTCCTATTTACAACACAAGGGCTCGCTCTAATGCTATTTGCGTGAACTCAAGCATTCAGCATTGTGAGCCAGATGAATGGCCCCGAATTAGTGAGGAAATCAAAATTGTGAATTCACTTTGTTTTTTCTTGTTGCCTACCGGAAACTTACGGAGATATAGGGTTTCATCGTTTTTACCTGTATAATTTAATAATGTTCTTTGTATTTTTTTGCGTTTGTAAATAAAGGTTCTGTAATTTTTAAAATGTACATTCGTTATTATTTCTATGAATTAATATCGCAAATGTCCAAAACGTAATTGGTTATTTAATATCAGTACACATTTCACATTTCTTAAATCACACAAACAAAAAAAAATTATAAAGAATGAATATCTACTTATAACACGTCCGCAGCTCTTGAAGTCGCATAAAAAGTGAATAAAAGAAATGGCTACCACGCGCGTCCTCCTGTTAATTGTTCAACTACCGCCATCCTGAAAATGAAAATTAACAATAATTATAATATCAATTTTAAATAACTATTCTTATGTATTTCAAATGTTTAAATAACATCTAATTTTATTAAAACAATAGCTCTATCTAAATAGTATCTATTGATAGATAAAATCATATTCCTATTTTAAGGACTACTAATGCCTTTTAGTTTGTTTATTATAGTAAAACTGAATCGTGAAATCATACTCATAAAATATAAAAGGAATCCAAACAGACTTTTTATTTAAAAACACCATAGATAATTATTGACATATTGAATATCAAATGTCGGTTTTGTTTTGTTAATATATTCACAATTCAATTAAGAACATGTTTAATTCAAGGGGATAAGTGTACACGCAATACAAAGGTTAACCACCACCCTATTAAAAATCGTAATCAATTAGGCGATTGACTGCCTCGTATTGTTTACACTTTACACGATTATAACAAGTACTCCTACTAATACATGTTGTACTTGCACTAACAGTAAGAATACTAAAACTTACGTTGCAATTAACATGTTTATCAAAGCACTATAGGGTTAAGAGACATATTATAATATGCGAACGTATTTATATCATCTGAAAAGAAGTTCAATCACTAGGCTTCGTTTGTAATTTTTCATTTGAATCTGTTACGTTGCTCTTTGTATTCATAAAAATACAAATATCCCGAGATAACGGCTAGAAACATGCCGTTATCTCGGAATATTAAATATGCAGTCTTGTTCGTTGATGTATTTATTTCTATAACCATGGTTATATGCATCACGCAAAGTTGTTAATTCTTTTCGCGAAACGTTTACCCGTTCACAATATTAATTACTTTCAGTATTCAAAACACAGTCCCAACATTTAATTGCACAATACAACGCCTCGTACTAACAACCCTTGCTCAAATTAGCTTATTGAATAGCCCCAAAATAAGGGGGTGTGTACAACGGGAAAAGTTCCCTGGAATTATTCATGAGTCGTTCGGAAATCCCGATTGATTATACTGTTTATCGCAAATTAACTCGAGTGGGTTTGAGTTGCGTTCGGACGAATTGGAACTTTCGGTGCAGTGTATAATATGCTTAAATGCGTAATTATGACTCAAATGTAGCGTTTAATAGCTGTACACGAACGTGCTATTTTGGTGTGAGTTGTAAATATAAAGTATATAGGTAGTATGTATGTAGAAATTATATTTTAGCTACTAACTGATACAGCATTTTCCAAAGACTAATTCATGCAGTAAGGCGTAATATAGAATACACAAACTGTAAAAAATCGCAAATCGTACAAACCATTATCCTTAATAATTATTCAACATAATTCTCAAATTATTATTTATAGCTTTGAAGTCATATAAAAGCGCCCTAACCAAGATCTCGATTGGCGCAATTGAATATTTTTGATTGCTCTACAAAACTTTCCGTATCCGTAGCGATTTTATAATTACTCCAATTTTCGCTCCTAATTAACAATTTAATAGCATTTAAATTACAAGAGAATTTTGTCACAGAATAAACTCGGTATGAAGTAAAGTTGTAATATTTATAAGATTGTCGATGATAAATAAATCGATTATTATCTTTTGTAAACTGAATTTTATCATTTTAATACAAATTATATAAAATTAAAAAAAAGTATTTAATTCATAAATACACGTATTTTGCAAAAAATGGAAAAAAAGACATTACGTTTAAAATAAGTAAAAACCTAGCTTTATGATCGCATATTTATTAAATTCTCTTCTTTCTTAATCCTTTTATTTCGTTTAATCCACTGTTAATTTACTCTTAAAATGCTTCAAATAAAGAAAATACACCCACATAAACTACAAAACGTTTTACGAGCATTTCAACAATGAAAAATCCAAATCTAAAACGCCATTAAATAGAGTATCCTTCAATAGCATATCGCAGCATAAAAATGTAATATTCCTAAAGATATTCAAGATGAAAGTGGAGTCATTACTAGCCAGTGAGACAATGAATAAAATATCACCGGGTAAATTGGCGTCTGGGGATACCTAGTAGAGAAATTAACATCTCGAGATCTGAATTACAATCATGCTTTTTGCTTATACACGGCGTAAATATTGCATCTGTGGTTGTTGACGTTGGTCGTAGTTTTTTCAGGAATAAGATGTTTTTGGCGGGATGCTGTAGTTTGTATGACGATGTTTACGTTATGTTATACAGTTTCAAAGTATAATGTGTATGGATTTTTTAATATTTTCCTTGATGTAATATGGTACAGCTAATTTATCGTTTCGATTTCATTTAATTTTTTTCATATAATAGTTAATCAATTGCTAGGATATATATATCCAATTAACACATAACTGTGACATAACTTAGTAAAGAAAAAAATAAAAATTTAATCCTTCTTCCAATCGACACTGTACAAATCTGATAAATCCATTTAATTCCAGCTTGACTCTCGATTATAAAAGTACTAAAATTTATAATCGTTTAATAATTCTCTCTAAAACAATAAGTCTAAAAAACTTCCGAACGAAAGGGAACTCAACAGTTAATTTAAACATTGACTGTTCAAACCATCTGTTCTTCAATTAACGGGTCAGCTCATTAAATTACTTCGCCGGAATCCTGCAGCCCTGGTAGCTCGGATCCTGATTCTATTATCGTTAAAAAATATTTTTAATATAACAAAAGTGGTAGTATTATTATTACAAAACTTACTTGGGTTTAATTAATTTAAAAATATATATTTAGAAATTAAACAAGTAGAAACTATATTATGAATGCTAGTACTTACATTGAATTTATCACTCACAATCAAATAAAAATTCTTAGTAAAATATTATTTTCATACAACATTGAAACAGAAAGAAAAATCATCTACAGATAGAATACATAAAAACCACCAGTTTCGTAAATCCATAACACGTGGAAAATTTACTGGTCTTCGCATTTACGACACTAATACCTTTACAAAATAAAGGATACAAGACTATATTTTAATGAACAAACCGGTTTCTCAGTAATCTATTAATATCACAAAGCGGTATTCATACTTGCAAACGAATTTTACCCTGGCATTTAGTATCTATAGACAAGATTATCCACCATCCAATTTCTAAACTTATAGTATACTGTATAATAGACAAAATTATAGAAGTGTAATTGATAAGTATGATAATAAAATTTTGATATCTTATTTATTTGTCAGGAGCTTATGAGCATTAATTTAACAAATCCATCCAAAAAATCGGTATATTGTAGAATTTTAACGAATTTGTAATTATTTTGACAGACAAAATGTGGGATGAAGATAAAAGAAGGCACGTTAAAAGAGTTGACATTTATAAAACATAATATTATAAAGTAACCAATAAAACACCAGTCAGGTAAAATGCTAAACTTGGAGTACCCTAAAACAGCGGAACCTCAAATTATGAACATTACCTGATAAATGGAGCTAGAGAGAAAAATTTTGATGTGTAATGGCAGGAATGGAGCCTAAAAATATTGTTACAATGCTTTTTCAGTGTTGCCGTTTCCCATTTATTCCACTTATTTCACATGGAATGAATTATTTCTGGACCCCAAAAAATAAACCGTAGCTTTAATATATTATATTCAATGCATGTTATGTAGTGTATTATCATTATTTAAATAGAGAATCAAGAAACCTATCTTCTCTTATTGTAGAACAAGTTTTAAAGTTCGAATAGAAATGACTTATAACATAAACGTACATGTATTATTCATAACTAAAAAAGTACTACATCAGTAGTTATGATGAATTTATATTATATGCATCATTTTATTGAAGTAGCATTGTGTAAAGTTTAAAAATAATTTGCAAAAAAAGGAAATCTTTAAGGTAGAATCAATGATGTTTTCCTGATAAAATGAGATGATTATTTATTTATTTATTTTTTCTTATGTTAACAGCCTGTAGCCAAGCCTGTTGGTCGTCTCATAGCTAGTTAACGACCACCATCTCTCACGAACACTTGAAGAAGTATCTGCCTCATAAGATGCGTCGTCCGCTTTTAAAGGAGTGAGAAGGATTTTGGACGGGAATATAGAAATGGACTCCGATTTTTGTATAATATTCTTAAACATTATTTAACTGATATTGATATTGAGATAATATATAATCATTATTGAAACAAATAATGCTATTGAAAATTACAAACACCTTTTTCGAGTCAGCCTTTATTTTACGTAAAAAAATATTTATCCAGTGTCCCTTTCTACGCTGTAAAAACAAGGGCTTATTCTGAAACAATCACGAGATCAGATAGCGAGCGACTATCATCATATTTCATCACATATCGCCTCGCATTCTGTTTTTACACACACAATTTACCTTTCAGCGTATCGTGTTCGATGTCGAGCGTTTTGGATGCTGATCACCATTCAGATACGATACCGGAATAGCTTCTTGATAAGTGATCCGGAATATGGACGTTCTTGCTTTTGGAATTGGGAATATCTTGCTTTTATACAATAACTAAGTAACCTGTATGTTGTTGAGTATTTTGATATTGAAAGTTCATTTAATTATTAGTGAAAGTTATTTCAGAAACTCTCTAATTGTGACAATAATATCATCTGTATATTGGTACTAAACATAAATATGAGCAATGGAGTTAAGAATTAATACAGGTAAATTAGCTTGGAGAAATTTTTGCATATGTAGTGGTGTGTATATTACTCAGATCTTAGAGCGCGTTTCCACTATATCGTTCTGGCCTATACAAAAATGTTTCGATATCCTAACATTACTATTTAATTTTATACTTATTCCTAGCAACACTTTTGTTTTCAATAAAAACAAGTTTTTATTTGAAAGAAAATGGTTTTGACTTTATAAAAAAAATATATCATTCAATTTCACGTCCTTGAGCAAACGACAAGGCGACTACCGTGAAACAATAAAATATCGTGTCCATAATAATTTGTTTCATAATTAATATTTGACCATAATAATTACGAAACAAAACAAATAAATAAATCGTCACTTGATAGTGGAAAGTGGAAACACGCACAAAACCAGAATAAACCAGTTTACGCTGTCCGCAGGTGCCACGTGCAGACGTTTGGTATCGTTAGAACATAAAATTCAAAAATTATAATTATTACGTATAGACCGGGAGATATTGACACAAAATTTCGAGTCATTTGTAACAGGATGGCGGTTCTACAGGGGTCTTAGTACGCAATGACAAAAAGAAAAACGATGGTGTGAACACTGGTACCGGCGGCTTAGTCGCGTGGGCGTTAGTCGAACTCGTCGGAAAAATAGCGAAAGTCAAACGATTTGTAACACAAAAATTTTAGAATTTACCGACAGCCCATAAAAAAGAAGTAGGCGGTAGTGTCATGCCATACTTTTCCGGTGTGACTTACAGCCCGCCATACCGACGCGAATGTGTTGATTTAAAAAAAAACAATTCAACCATTTGTACCAGGCTAACTTTTGCACAGGTAACCATCGTCGTGCAGCCATTTACGAAAATCGCCATGCCATACTTTTCGGACGATTCCAAATGGTCGCCATACCGCCGAAAATCTGCAAAAATTTTTTTTTTCGCCAAACTTTTTGTACCAGTATTGCATTTGGATTTTTGGAGAGTATTTGATAAAATGTGACCATTATTATATTTACCATACTTCTAGTAGGGGGAAAAAGTGCTGCCATACTTGAAAAATTAATTTAGTATTAATTTATATAAGTGAAGATTTCCACCACCTAGATCTTTGAAATTTTGTATTTATATTCGTTGAACCTCAAACTTACAGGAAAAATTAGTGCCATACTGTTACTAATCGTTCAAAATACGAATAAAATCTTACAATAAAAAAAAATCTTATACACATTCGCCACCTCCCACAGGTATGGCATTATCACACTTCTATTTATAATCATTCAGGAGTTGTTGAAAAAAAAAATTTAGGGTGGTACAAATGGTTCGGCGAAAAAAAAAAATTTGCAGATTTTCAACGGTATGGCGACCATTTGAAATCGACCGAAAAGTATTGCATGGAGATTTTCGTAAATGGCTGCACGACGATGGTTACCTGTGCAAAAGTTAGCCTACAAATGGTTGAATTGTTTTTTTTAAATCAACACATTCGCGTCGGTATGGCGGGCTGTAAGTCACACCGGAAAAGTATGGCATGACACTATCGCCTACTTCTTTTTTATGGGCTATCGGTAAATTCTAAAATTTTTGTGTTACAAATTGTTTGACTTCGCTATTTTTCCGACGAGTTCGACTAACGCCCACGCGACTAAGCCGCCGGTACCAGCGTTCACACCATCGTTTTTCTTTTTGTCATTGCGTACTAAGACCCCTGTAGAACCGCCATCCTGTTACAAATGACTCGAAATTTTGTGTCAATATCTCCCGGTCTACACTACTACAAACGCAAAAATTTCTCCAAGCTAATTTACCTGTAAACTCTTATATAAATTTCGCAAATTATTCTCATAAAGGTCCATGAAAACTGGATAAATTCCTACGATATTCAAGCAATTCAAAAGCAATAAATTGACTTCGAATGTTATCCGTCTGATACAAGCAAATTGTCCTACAGTTCCGCAGAGCTCATTAAACTTCTCGCGACTCAATTTATTCGCTTGACGATTATTCAAATTTTTGCATAGCAACCGTAATGGGTATTGATGTCAATCAATGTCGTATTGCATCCCCCTTGTGTAGGGGAAAGCTCCACGGTTACAGAATCCTTTTCTAAGATATAGAAATTTACTTCCTCTTAGGTATATTTAGATTTTTGCGTGTGACTTTCGATACATTAGTTGTAAAAGTATTTTGATTAATTGTGAGCAAGTAACTGATTCAATGATTTAATTGATTAACTCAGTAGTTAAGATCAAAGATGAACATTGAAGCATCACTAACACTTGTCTGTTACATATACATTATCAACAATATCAATAACGAAATTCCGCAAGACACGAATACGGAAGTTAACTCGTCTTACGAAAATTGTAAATTGAATTATTCACTATCTCAAATTGCCATAGGTCCCAAGAGACAAGGGAATTTAAGGTCTCACTAATGAGATGTTGATTGCACCCCGCCCCGTTGTCGCTCGCTCCTTTGCATTTTATTTCGCCTCATATTTTTTCCTCGGCTGAAATGCAGAATGCGTCTTCACGTCCTTTGTTGTTCTGAGGACTTATGCAGATTTCATTTAACGATCTTCCCGTTCTGTTTAAGTTATATGGGAGTAAACTTTCGATTGCAAATTGTTTTGTCACTCCGCTCGCGTGCCGCTTTGTTCGAATTAAGTCCGTTTAGCGCTTTGCCGTTTAATGCGACGCCTGATCGCTAAATCGATTTAAAGGCAATAAATAACAATAGTTTAATCTTTTATACAATATTGTTCCGTTTTTTATCTGCTGGTTGCGTCGGATATTAACGCTATTGTATTGAATCAAATCGTAGTCTGTTTCGATAATATTTTAGTTACAAGAAAAGCTTTGATTGACTTTGAGACTTTCATAGAAGAAAAGAAAGTACTGAAATACTGGCATCTCATTTTGTTCAAAACCAAGGCTAGGTATACAAAAGATGACAGAGAACAAAAGAATGTTTAAATTACAGTCAAATTCAATTCATATTTTAAGGCACAAAAATAAAACATCCTAACGTTAACCAACATAGTTAATATCCATAATTCGTAAATTTAACTTCCATTTAAATAAAGACTTAACTAAAAACTGAAAAATACTCGTTCAACTAATAACAATCTACCAGGACATCATAAATCTCGGGAACCCCGTACCATAATTATGTTAAGTACCGACTCATATTCATACCGCAGCACCTCACAATCTCTATGGGATCTAGCGTTGTATAAGTTCCGCTCGCGTGTTCGGGAGCAATAAACTTATTTGCAAACGTTTGCAAATAACTAGATCTCTAAACGATTGCAATGCGACATTGTTCTCACATCGTTGCATATTGACATAATTATTATGTCGCGGTTTGCATTCTTACAAACGGTATATTTGCTTTTTAGTTCACCATGTATTTGTACATTACATAGAGAAATTTGTTTACACTTTACATCGAAACGTTTAACTAAAAGTTCTGAGTAGACAAATATCAATTGCAGAGTTCCATGTAAAGAGTTTCAACATATTTTCCTTAATAAAGTGAATTTTATTTATTTTACAAATTTGTCCAATTTACATATTGACTTTGAACATTCATTCATTTTCCTATGTTCGTTAATTAGAAGGTGTTCCGTTGAATTTTAAGTTCCTTTATGTATATAAGGTAGATATTCTAATATGGCTATGATAATAACTTGAATTACATACATCTTTAGGAAAGTGTCGTCGAAGTAGCGAACTTTGAGTTTTACAAAATTATGAAATTAATTCAATAAGTCTTAATGAAGTGACCAATACTTGTATTTTATAAAAAGCACGAATGTTTATGTTTCTTACATATAAACTTACTAAAGCCGCCAATTGCTTATAATATCCTGGTATTGTAAAATTAAAAATTGTGTGCAATAAAGAATATTATATAATAATTATAACTAAACTTTATAAACGTATTTTTGAACACGGAACTACATCATAAATTTTGTGGCAGAATATATTGAATGCAACTTTATATTGCGTTTAATTATGTGATTTATATGGGCATTGATTATTCGAATTTTTTAGTCATCTTGCAAAATAAAGAAACAATAAAAGTCATACCTCTAATTTACATAGTACCTACCAACGAAATTATAAGAAAGCAGCCTAATAGCACCATTAGCACCGTAAGAATATTCCACTTTACCCTGAATACAAGTTTGGTCTGGCACTAAGTGTGACATGGGCCTAACATCTATAAGCAGTATAGGCAAAGATCAAAACCAAGACTCATATGCAAAATGATCCCAAAGGACCTGAGGACCGATATGCAAATTACTAATTATTATTAACATCAAAGGTTCAGGTCGAGTCACTCTCAGTCACTTACTATTAATTATTAAATAGCACTAAAATTGATAAATACGATTACAGAAGTTATTAATACTTGAGTTGAACATATTCGGTGATGTATATATTGGGCCAAAAGCTTTAAGATTATTAAATTTATTAAAAGCTATATGTTTAAATAGTTACTATTTGATTACATTAATATTAAAATAGAAATAATCATGCTCTTTACACAGTGGGCTTATGTTAGGTAGCTTATAAGACGATAATAGTTTCGCTGATTACAATAGAGCATCAATAACGCCAATTTTTTACTATAAATAATGTGTTTTGTTCCAAATATTAAAGTCATTTATTTATATTAAAAGAATCCATAAAACAGCGAATATTTTTCATAAAACATTTCTATGAAAAATGACAAAATACAGATTTTAAAATCAGAGCAGCAACATCTACTCCATGCGTTTTTATCCTTAATGATTTTTAAAGCTTTGCTGTATCGTTAAAACGGCAATCGTAAATATTCACCTACACTACGTTAGTCAAAGCAAAATGATTCATAGTTTTCAACTTGTATCGGCTCTGTGAGACTGAAAACGTAATGGAGTTACCGTGCTACGAATATTTCAAAGGGTTTTCAATTTATTTTGAATAAAAAAACTGCATTTATCTTGAATTCAATATACTTTGAAAAGAAAATATCTGTGAATCAGTGTGAATCGTTATGTACGTAGCTAAAAATATCTCTTAACATAAAATACTTTCATGTTGACTTTTATAAACATTAATACCTTTCCAACTAAGAGTTGGCGCTATACAAAAAATCTCAAAATACGTACGAAATACAAAACACTACACATTTCTGATGATCACAGTTTATAATTCAAAAGTTTTAATATGTTTAACATTTTTTCGTATGAGTATAGTCAAACTAAACGAAATGATTTTTCACAGTAATATGGATGACCTCGCAATTTCAATATTTACAAACATTCAATACATTTTAGAATCAACCAAGGTTACGCATCCAAGTAAAGTGATACACATGTGCTATTTTTAATCATGTTAGAGGACAACCTTTAAAAAAGGTTAAGTATAAAATAAGGATAAAAAGCTCATTTAAAGTTTAGTTAAACGATGTTTCTAACACATAACATTCATATAAATTTTTATTCATGAAATAAATAAGTAGCTATGAACATAACCGCCTCAAATCATTAAAATTACGAACATTCAGGCACATTTGAATGGGTTTCACTTATAGCGTACAGACCCAGTTATTGAAATCTCACTGAAAGAGTGCTTTGATCGCTACGAAAGGCTCCGCTGCTGTACAAATTGCAATTTGTATTATGTTCATTTTACTGGTCTGAGATCTAAACGATTATGCTTGCCTGGTACTTTGGCTCCCCTTGCGTTTGGCAACATTTCAGGTTTCAAATTAATTTTGATAGAAACACGCTGATATCTAATATCCTCCAGTTAAGTTATATAACATTCTAATGTATTTACTTATTTTTGAAATTTTATTTATAATCTCTATACATATTTTAAATTATGCTTATTTTAAAAAATATTCCACTTTCAAAAATTCATAAAAGGAAATAATTTTGACATAATCATATTTAACTGAAATACATGCACCATACACATGAATTTAAACGACTCTCCACTCAATCCAGTAAAATCGGCATTGAACAGCGAATACATAAAGCATCATTTAAAAGTCAGATATTCGTATACGGGGCACGTAGCGCAAACCGAGGACCTTTTTTCCAAAATTATGATCTCCAGTTATGTCCGTATGGGTGAATTTTATCCCAGTTAGCTCGTGCTTCGAACGGCGATTCGTTTGCGGTTTAAATATTCAAGTCTGGTCGATGCTTAATGTACACCTCATTTGCATAATGTAATATTTTGCACGTAACTTCGATGAAATGTGGCCTGGCGTTTTTTTGATGACAGGGAATGCAAACAGGGAGAGAATTTTCGAACGATGTCACGGCTTTCGGTGATATGGAAACAAAATATTTTTAGTCGTAATTATAACGAGCTTTTATTTCAGTATAAAGCTTTTCTTAAAGTATATGTCTGCCGTGGTTCATTGGAAATCCATTTTGCTCGCATCCTATTTAGTTGAAACTGCATACAACCGTAAATTCAATGGTAAATACCAAGTGGCTAGTCGACTACAGAATACATTATCTGTGTAGTAGCTTAAAGAGATAAAATATAAAGATTTTTCTATACATTTCTTACATTATGTTGCGGCTCTATAAAATATATTATCTTATTCGATAAGAAAAGAAATTATTTTAAGTTAAGTTAGGAAAATACGACCTCAAAAGAAGCATTGAATAGTTATCTGATTTTTGATATGTAGTTGTTTTTATAAAAACTATTTACTGTTATTACTGAGGACTCTTGTTACTGAGGACTATTTTTTCGTGGTTGTCTGAAACAGTATGTTGAGGTAATGTTGATTCAAGAAAAATCTCTTTAGTTGTAAACAGGTAAAATAATATCAAAAGAAAACTACTAAAAAATCTTTGGAGAGCGATCGTATCAGAGTGGTTCTTCATCACAAAATATGCTGACAGTATAATAATATTTTTATCGCCTTTAAGTAATTTTAGTCTTCTTCAAATCAACTTTTTATATTATTATAAGATATAATATACAATTTATAGTGAATAAAGTACCCATTTGTTTAACAGTAGAGACAGAAAATTTAAGTAATTTTTTAAGTAAAAATTGTTAATAGGCGCGTTGAGTTAAATTTTAAAGTCGCGTCATGGCAATGCCATCACGTCATGAAGTAAGGCGACGATTTTGGTATCTTTGAATCTTTCCAAAGTTTCACTTCTAACACGTGTGCTCGCTTTTTTTAAATTTATATTTTATGATCATGTTTTTTTTTTCATCACGATATTTTCACGTAAAATTCTGCACACTTATCTAGCCTTCAGCCCTCGAACACTTCAATAATTTTACTTCACTATTCTCGTGTATTTAAAAATATCATGTTGATAAATATTTTTTTTTTAATATTCACACCTTTTATCGAGACGGACCATAATCACGACATAGTACACATAAAACAAAGTCGCTTTCTCTGTACCTATATCCCGTACATATACACGTATGCCTAAATCTTTAAAACTACGTAACGGATTTTGATTCGGTTTTTTTGAATAGATAGAGTGATAACCGACGAAGTATCTAATATAAACGAGATTTTTCTATCATGAAAATCTAATATAATTCAGTACGACAACGCCATGTACGACCGTAAACATACAACTAAATACCGTCGACTCAAATGGGTTTCATAGTTAATTGAGTTGAACATTGCAGTGGAATTTAAGTTATTTTCATTCGTTATGATCTTTATTACGCCCACGTGGGTAAGCACGTTATCTAGGTAACAATAGTGTTAGCTTTACGCAATAATAATAATTAGTGTTTTAGTGTTAGGGATGCGAGAAATATGTATCGTTTTGGAAAGGAGATTGATGATAAAGTTACAATTATATTACATTATTTATAATACATGCTTACTTTTGTGGTCAAGATCAGTACATACTTTTACCACATTCTTTTTATATTACGTTTTAAGGCGATATAACGAGGAATGTTATCTACTGATTGTATTATTGACATAAAAATCTTTTGATTACTTATTACTGACATTACTGACTAGCTTTCCACCCGCGGCATCGCCCGCGCAGTCAAAGAAAAACCCGCATAGTTCCCGTTCCCGTGGGATTTCCGTGATAAAACCTTTCCTATGTCCTTTCTCGGGTATCAAAATATCTCTATACCGAATTTCATGCAAATTGGCTCAGTAGTTAAGGCGTGATTGAGTAACAGACAGACAGACAGAGTTACTTTCACATTTATAATATTAGTATGGATTTATTAAAATTCTTTATCGTACAGATTACTGTTATATCTAAAAATATTTTATAGAGATTGAAAAATAGATTTGAAACTTTTGTTCTTTCTAAATATCTATCTATCTAATTGGCAAATAAGATAAATACGTAAAAAGATTGGTTTGTATAGTTTCTAGATTAAAATTAGATCTGTTTGCAACCCTAAGATAATTAGTTTCACTAATAATAATTAATCGTTAATGCGCCTTGTCGATAATAATGCTAACAGTTCTGTTAATTTGAGCACCATGACTAGTATACTGATGTGCTCATACAAGAGTGTAAACATATATCAAAATAACAACATATACATTATATTTCACAATAGATATTACTCCAACTTTTCATTAAAAAGCGCTTATCAGTTATCAGTAGAATTATGGCTTATTATATTTCGGTATCTACAATAATAATTATATAAGCCATCATCTTTAGGACTTTCTTCTGCACTCTTTTCTCATTGTACTTTAATAATGAAACAAAAACATTAACTACACACACATGACACACACATGATACACACATGGACGTTATACATTCTGACATGAAGTTGGGAGTAGAGCGACCAAAATTCATTAAAAACGAAGCCAGGATTTTAGACGTCAGCATCCTGATTGGTTTTTAAGAGATTGACAACGTTGAAATCAAATACTTTTCCCAAACCTATTTTCTATTTAAAATTTTGCTATATTGCTTGATAAATTACATCGCTCCGCTATAAAAAATATTCGCAAAATTATGCATTGCAACTAAGTTTGTTCTGAAAATTCTGACGCGCAGATTTTTATTATTATTCAGGACTCGTGAATTTTTGCTGAGGGCGTAAATATGAGGGGTGTCTTAAAAAGTGCATTTTATGCTAAATACTCTTTACATAGACCTTGCTGTTGCGAGCTCTTAAAATGCGGAGAGGTTTTTAACAGTATACATTATCTTGCGATACGTTAATGTGAATTATTATTATGGGTCCCGGTACTTAGCTATACGTTAGGAAATATCCATTTTATCATGTTATTTTTGTATTAAAGCAGCCGTAACTTTAAGTTACAAGAAAGCGCTGACTGCTACATGCACTCCATTTTTATTATTTACTAGCTTTTACTCGCAATTTACTCGCCATATTGGATTTATTATAACGTCAAAAGGATGAACAGTGGATAAAGAACTGTTTTCTATTTTTACCGCGCTTACGTAAAACACCGGAAAATATGTTCTTTTAATAAAAAACGAATAGTGCAGTTATACGCATACGTTTTACGGTGTAATTATTTTTAAATTATATATCTAGAATTAGACTATTTTATTAAAAGCATTCTTTAAAAAGTTAACAATAATATTATATAACAATTCAATGTTTATGAGAATAACAGTGATCTAAAAGCAAAACTGAGTGTATTTTAATACAGTCTTCTGTATGTGTTTTTTTCAATAGAGGTCATATTGAAAAAACCGTTCCGAATAACCATTTAATACATTTTAGGAATTTTGATAATAATGTAAAACGTTTCGTACAGTAAATAGTACATTTGTGAGTTGTAACTATAGATTATTGCAACGGAAGATTTTTGTAAAATGTTATTACATTTTATTTCCAGCTTTAGTCACAAATCCGAACGCGTAGCGGCTTACCGGTTTAATGCACATGTCACACGAGCGGCGAGTCCACCGCGATATAATACGATTTGTTTGATAGGTCGTAAATTATAAATATGACAAAAAATAATTAAATGGAATTTATAGAATCCCATTTACCTATAGATTTAGCGCGTATAAATAGAGAATAAAATGAAGAGAGATGAGATACTAAATCACACGCTACATTTAGTTATTTTGAACTTTTGAAGTAACAAATTATTTGTTGTACCCAAGAGGTATAAAAATAGGTAAATATTTTTGTATATTTTTTACGTGTAGCACATACTTTTAACATTTAAAATGTTAAGCTTTCCGTAGTAACAAAACAAACTACATAGGTACATTATTTTATCGAAATGATATTATAGCATTAGCTTTGCCATCTATTTGACGAAGATAATTTAACATAACTGCGGAATACCGTAGCTAACGTGATATTACCAAAGGAATGTGGATAAAACAGAAGTATACTATCAAGAAATTATATTATATTGTGTAATTTCGTACTGAGATTGAAGATTATCTCTATATCCTAAGAGTATTACATCCTAAGTACTCTATACGTAGGTAATATATTTTTTATTCAATAGCATTATTAGGTATATTTTTTCTGATAATATATTTTTATTACATCTTTAATATGTAAATAAATTTCAGATTAGGCTTCTTTTTATAAGTATATTTTTGACATTGGTTATGATAAGTTGGTTGTTGATAAATTTACTCCCAACCAAATTTCGCCTAAATTGGTAAGCACATACAGTTTAGTATAAAGTCTACTTGATTAAAATTATTAAATTAAATTCGTATCTCCACCATTACTCACAGCTTAGGTATGAAATAGCCACACAATCCCAAAGAGATTACTGTTCAAATATTTGCCGTCCACCGACACTTGGCTAGTTCCGATACATAAAACATTCAGCCACTGCATTTACCGATCCTGCACGCCAAACAAGCCTCAAACTCATACATTTTAAATAAGAATTACCAACAAGTGAAGGAGACAGAGGAAGTTATCCAATGGCGTCTAACTATTACTCCGAGAAATGCCAATTTAAACTTGTAACGAGGTTTGCCGCAAGTGGCTGCGGAATAAAATTAAAAACTCCGGAGCAACGGATAGCAACTGGGTGCCTGTAACGGGCCTAACTTTCAGCTTGACTTTGTTAGGCCCGACGGCAATTTTCACCGCTTTTTTGTAATTTGATCCCAGATATTTCACCGATACAACACCTCTTTGTAATGCATTTTTGCCGTGTAATCATTTTCGCGCTGGAGGCGAACAAAGCTCATTACATGCGTTTTACATTTATTATTAAAGAGAATAAATTATTACGTAATGAAATGGTAATTTATTTCCTTTTTCCCGACAAAACTACGGACAAAAATATCCACATAATACCGAAAGCTATTGAAAAGCTATTCGGAAAATACGCCGTAATTAATGTTTAAGTGATATTAAAAGTTCCATTAATAATCTTCCTGGAAAACGTTCAAGTCGCTTTATAACATAATAACATACTGCGAAACACGACAAAAGCTTTCAAGAAAGATAAAATCAACCTGTCCAAAGCAGGATCCAGTTAACAACTGACATGATACTGAAAATTTTATAGCAACAATGAAGTTATATCAAATATTAGCACGAGAGTCACGTAGGAGGGAATAAGAGTTAAAACTAGTGCAGTTGGAAACAAACAGAGATACGGCGTGTTACAGAACAGTCCAGATGCTAAGACAGCGGCTACGTGACGGGAATCTTATCGGCGATAGGCTATTCAATATCGAAATATTAAATACGATACGTATATACGAGTCCGAGGGTCACTGACCTGGGCCATGCTGAACATACTACATACAATGTGTTCGATAACGTGTTCGATTCGTTCGATCGTTCGATTCTTGGCTCAAGAATGAATACGTGAAGATTATTTATTTTTGTGGAGACTCCTAAAAAATTTAAAGCATTTTTTTATCGAAATTCAAATAAAGTTAGTTATGTTTAAAATATACATAGGTGAATTTTTTTAATGTCACAACTAAAGTTTATTCACAAAATTCATGACAGTTAATACTGGCGCTACTATTCCGTCTAAGGCCAAATTACACACTTCATATAAACGAAGCCAGTGAAAGATACAATTTCAAATATTGGTAAGTTTAAAAATAACAACCGCAGTATACGAAAAAGAGAATGTACTATATTTGTAATAGCTGATGATTCTTTTTTGTGTCTTCTTTTATCCTTTTTACCCATGCCAGAAATTACGGAAAAAGAACTTCTTTTTATTTTTATTCTTTGGCTTAAAGTAAATTTTAAGCTTTTTAATTTATAGATTTCTAGCTGCTTGACCTGGATTCAAACGGGTAGAATTTTTAAAAAGTTATGATACTAATACAAGCGGTGACAGCAAATATCATTTAATTTCGTTTAGCTATTTTTGATACATGCACAAACAAATGACTAAATACTTTTTTAAACGATATATCGCCCAGGTAATATAGCGCGGTTTTAATTTCACTTTAAAATTAAATCTATTTTTAATGTCTTATTAATTTCACGGATAACGTAATAGTTTGAATTCTTTACGGCGCATTGTATTTCAAGACGCCGACTGTTCAGCCAAGAGCATGTGTGAACCTAGATGCCTTCCGTACGTGTCCCGAATAAATACACTGACCCATAGTGTATGCGGACGGTTATTGATAGAATATATGTAATGGTTATAGATTGCCTGTAGCATTTATGGGATGATTTCTATTTAGGAGTGCTATGTTCTATTTAGGCGTATACAAATTGGAAAAAACATAGTATCTTAAGATTAGGGTATCTACCCTAATCTTAAGATAGAGGAATAAACGTGAGGTGGAAAAAAGAAATACTGGCATGAAATATATTACACAACTTCTATTGTGTAATATATTTTAGATTATTGACCATGAACTCTATATCTATCGGTACCCTTAATTGTGTGCCTTCCTTCATTAATCATTAGGCTTTATACACACCATGTAGGTTCAGGTAAATGTATGCAATTAAATCAAACGTTTTGAATAGATAGAAGTGTGTGTACAACCCTGTTAAATTTCACTTTACATTCAAGAAGTGTTTGCAGTTTGTTTAACCTAGAGGTGGCTTAACGGGGTGGCAAAGGTAGAACCCGCCCTAGGCTTTGTAGGAGCCTCATATAACATATTTTTTGGGTAAAAACATAACATTGATCGTACGAAACATAATATGATAAGAAAATTCATAATACATTTGATGTGTATACTGTATACGTATGATGTGCTTTAAATTGAATATAAAATAAGTTATGATTGTGTTCATGTATTTGTTTATTTTGTTAAATAGCCGCGTCCAGACCGGCTGAGCGCGGCTCGCGAGCCGCGCTCAGACTTCCTGCTCGCGAGCCGTGGCACCAGAGCTATTTGTGAAAAGTTCCGAGCCGCGCTCGCGAGCCAAGGTGAGCCGGTTTGAGCATTCAGTTTATCTCCGTATAACGATGGAAAACCACGTTTTATTAGCTGCTGCGGCGCTTGTGTTGTCTGGATATATCATTAAAAAAAGAAACGAAAACTCTGGATTAAAAAATTGTACCAAAACCAAAATTTTTATTTAAATGATCTGGATCTTTCGAATCCCATAACATTTTGAAGCTTCCGTAAAGTTGTATTAAGCGAATACTGTCTTCTTTATCCATTTTTGATTCTGGCTCGCGAGCGTCGTTATGTCCGTCCACACCGGGCGAGCAGCTCAGACTGAGCCGCCTTTGAGCATCGCCAAAAACCGACAACGCATGGCTCGGGGTCGAGCGGCGCTCGGCCGAGCCAACGTGCGCCCGAGGAAGCCCGAGCGCCGTCCACACCGGCCGAACTATTGGCTCGCGAGCGGGACTCGCGAGCCGCGCTCGGTCGGTCTGGACGCGGCTATTCAATATTTTTTAGTACCCTAATATTCAAAACTAGCTGTGCTTCGCGGTTTCACCCGCATTGCTCCGCTCCTGTTGGTCTTAGCGTGATGATATATAGCCTATAGCCTTCCTCGATAAATGGGCTATCTAATACCGAAAGAATTTTTAAAATCGGACCAGTAGTTCAGATTAGCGCGTTCAAGCAAACAAACAAACTCTTCAGTTTTATAATATTAGTATAGATGTACTTTGTAAAACATCACAAAAAGGTCATCAACAGCCTCGTAATACGCCAACCACCTAGGGCCACTTTAATACCGCCGCTGCTTAAGATAAACAACTCAAGATACTCCGACTAATAAATGTCGATATCCAACAGTCCATTATCCGTCTCCATTATTCCTTACAATAATCTCCAAGGAAATTAACCGTTGCCGTACCATATTTGAGCCATCACTGTTTAATTTACGTTCCACGGGAGGCATTTATTTTTAAGGACACTTGCCGGAATTAAAAGCTTTGCAAACAGCCGCTCTCTTAATCGTAGGATAAGGTAAAGGACAGTATAAGAAGCGAGCATGGTACTTCTATCTCCTATTTTACCTTGTTTTGCAATCAATAATGGATTCTTCTTTAAGGAAATAGAAATAGTATAAAGACTTGACGGGTAAAAAGTAGTAAAAATCATTACATTTACAATGATATTTTTCCTGAGCGTTATGTGTTATGACTACACAAAATAGTACGTAATATGATATTACTAAACAAATTTTCAAGTAATATACCCTTTACTTACATACCTACTATATATTCGTATATATACCATAAACTATTGTGCAACTAAACAGTTGATTGTGAGAATTCGTTGGCTTAGCGAAGACTGAAATATTTAAGAGCTAGAAACTGGCGGAGCCAAGTCACGCGCCGTTGGTCTAGTGATTTAAGAACGTCTAGACCAAGACATATTTCCTGCCTGACGACCGCGACGTAGGCCAGGCTGTAACGATTCCTTTCTCGAATCATTTATTTTGTAAGATACACGACTTGCTAGTTCACTTTAAAGATTTTCACTTTAAATGTGTTAAAGGAAAACATGTTTGTGTTAATTACGAGGATGAAATAATTGCTGTTTTTCAAATTGAAGCGAAACGTTCTTCAAGAATGTTACCTTTTGTTATTTTATTTTTCAGTTTCGTTGCAGCGGGCGTTGGGAGTATGAATTGCACATTTTTCTATTATCATTAGTTTACTTCTAGGAATTCATATATTAAAAAGGATAATCATTTTGAATTACTATAACTGAATATTGATTCTATCGTATCAATGTGTTTATTTGAATCCTAAGGGCAATACTAAATAGAAATGCAATGGCATTTACTAGAAAATACTCTTATTTTCATTCATGCTATTATGTACTAAACCTTCTTTATTACACCCCACCCAAAAGCATCCACTTTAGAGAATGTATTGCGGAGATTTTGAATAGGATTAGAGGATATGAACAAGAGAAAGTAGGTATATATTCACCCCTCTTTGTACGATACATAGTAACATATTGTTATTGTATTACTACTTTAACGCCGACCCCTTAACTGAAGTATAGCTCAATTGATGACAAAATAATGCCGCTTCAACCTTTCATTTTCATGGAAAAAATGAACACCACAACGACAACAGTTAGTCGTTAAAAAAAAGATAATTTCGATCCATTAAAATATCTTCCCACGAAACTCAAACTCGAGTAAATAATGATTCTTATTCCTTAGCATTAAGGTCTATCGAATGTCAGCTTATCTAACGTTTCAGATCCATTAAGAGTAAAAGCATTATGAAGTGGACATTAAGTGAAAGAACACTGGTAAATGATTATTCAGTGCTTTATATTACATAAATATTGATCGCGCTCAGTAACGTTTTGGGAAGAAACAAGTGAGAGCGGTTTATATTTTTTATAATTATCATCGGTTTTCATTCACATTTAAAATAGATGTTATGTTACCCGTTGGCCGTTACGATAAGATAAATATTCACTATCTCTACAGCTGTTTTCTTGCAAAAAATAACTAACCAAAATGAAAGATTTTTCAATATTTTTCACAAAAAGATTTTTAACTGCGATAAGATTTGAAAAAATATTATAGCTCCGACTCGTGCTTTATATTATACAGAACTTTTGTTGTAAAACTTATGAAATATCAAAGACAAGATATCTTTCAAAATTAGGTACTATAATAATAATTGAGATATTATCACAAATAAATATACGTATGATACTTTAACAAGCTGAGGATATTGGCTGATAAAAAGCAAAAACACATTGTACTGTAAATGGATTGTCGTTTTTCGGACAAGCTCATTATTTTTATGTCACACGCGACAACCATATGTTTTTATGAATAAAATCAGTTTTCTATTTTATACCAAATGTATTTTCTGATTGTATCTTTTATTCTTTTTATATCACACTTGTTTTTGCTGAACCAAATCTAGAATTTACACAAATCATTATTTTTACTGGACACTTATTTGACACAAATTAATTATTATAAATTAGTAAGTGTAGTAAGTGTAGTGTAAGTAATATTAATTTAAAAGCTTCATTATAAGATACCTTTTCAAACTTATCTAGGTCTTTAAAATAATTAAATTGGACTTGGGAGCTTCACGCAAACCGTCTTGAATGATAACTATTTGAAACTAGATGAAAATATCCATTTTATAATTAACGTCGCCACCCAACACCCATTTCACCTGAATCTTCATAAAGGCTCAATCCGACCGCTTCGCAGCCACAAACTATGCTTTCGTCCTAAAAAGACTTGCCTACTTTTCAAATATCCGGGTCGGCTATTGTTCCTTTGTCTCAAAAACGGACAACGCGCCGGACAAACTTAACTTTGCTGTCCGAGCTATCTCCATTGCTCATTTGACGGACTAAGACCTCTTATTGTGACTGTATTTTTAATTTGTCAACCTTCACAAAAGATCTGACTCTGGCTTCGTTGCCACTACCCTGTTGTTTGACCATCGCTTGTATTTTTAAGTAATTCTCTTAATGGCTCGGCTCTTTAATTATTTAGTGACAATATCCTTTCTTATTCTTTTACTTTTCAACTCGGCGCTTTTATAAATTGCCCTTTTTTTGCTTATTATATTAACTAAGTATCCAAAAATAAAAATGCGCGACACGAGTTAGAAGAATGGCTCTCTTGGTAAAACGTTTTTAAATAAAATCGGATAAAATGCGTCGACATACTTCGTACAGTGGAAAGAGCAAGACTCACGTGACACACTCGGGAAGTTATCTTCACGTGAAAATCGGAGTGAAAAAGTGGAATATTTATTGTATTGTATCGAGTTCTACATTGAAGTAAAAGTGTCTGGATATCTTAAGTCTGTCTTTTCGTGCGTTTCTATCTACATTAGTATAATTTTCAATAGTAATTAATTTTCTGTAAAATCTACTTGTTTTAGTGTTAAATCCAATCAAGTATTATTTAAACCTTGGAATTTAATAAATCGGATGCATTTTTTAATATTAAACTGAGAGACAAACGTATTATGTGTTTTTACTTATATATTATCACACCATAATATTATGATACTTTACATGATACATCCTCTATACTCGTATATGGGACAAAATAAAAGAATAACAACTATTAAGGCTTATCGAAATACATCATTCCTGTAAAGACGTCACATGTTCATCATCCATTGAAGGACATTTGAAAAGCGCACATAATACAGCATTTAGCAGAGACGAATAGGAACATTATCTAGGATTCCATTTCTCCAAGGACGTTTAAGTTGTGGGACACGTAAAGTGTCGCCATTTGTTCCCTTGTAAGTTGTGTTTATTCTTTTTTCCGGGCTCCTTTTCGGTTGGTTATGAAAAATGGAAGGATGGAGAGCGCTTGACATGGACCAGGCTTTTATGAAATATGTTTATAATAGTTTAGGAGTGTTTGCAGCGTATTGTGATTTTCCGCCCGTCCCATTGTGCTCCTCGAGGATTTTTTCTTCTATTATACGGCATAATGCAATAATATTTCTTGTGTGAAATTACCATTCTTTAATATTTTGAGTTAAACTTTGCAACGGCTCTCCTTTGAAGCGATTCTTTGTGAGGAATATTACTTTTATTATGAGCTCTTGCGTAAAAAATGAGGCGTCCTCTGTGACCGTAGACCATCTTCAGAATGTGCTAACTGCTTTTAGATCTTTCTTAAGGAAATATAGAACCATCAAATAGTAAAAATACGAACGATTATTATTATCATAATTTGGCATTGTTTACAGTTTTATTTTAATTAATCTCAAATGAATTTATACATATAATTAATATTAATGAGAACGTACAAAATTTGAACAATAATACATTTTCCAAGAATTATACAAGCAGTTTTTCCGATTAAAAATATCTCGCATAAGATAATATTATAATATCATTAATCATTATAATATTACATACTATAAGTAATATGTAACATGATTATATACATACATATTATGTGTATAAAAATAGCTAGGGCAATATGAAAATGTACTGTTTTCTTTTTTATTTTTAAATCCTGTATATAAAAAAGGTAGAGTCTTCTAATAATAAAATTAAACAAACAAACCATAAAAATTCTATATTTCAAATAACACTTGGATCGACTTGAGAAGCTGAGGAGCAGATCCGATACTAAAACGCTACGTAACCAGGCTCGAAATATAAAAGATTTAGTAATTGAATTCCTCACAATGGCGAGGAAAGAGAAATGTATGAAGATTGCAGTACTTGAAGGAGATAACAGAGAGTAGTATACTAAGATTTTACACTTCGCCGATGGCTGCCAATCCCTCTAATATTATTATGGTAATGCGGCCAATTTCAATAAAAGCGTTCGTTCGGCGCCAAAGACATTTTCTTTTAGATAGGTATAAATCTGGTAGACATGTGACGGTTAAAAAGACATGGGTCTGAATTTGTAGCTCATATCTTTTCACGGCTTTTTCTTCATTTCAAATTTGGAAGAAATCGAATAACGATGTGCGAGACGGATTTCTTTTTCGCGAATATTTCGGCTTTGTTCCAAATCTGTTCATAAATTTGATGGAGTTCTTTATTCGGCGACGGTCAAAGCTCAATTTTGTTTTAATAAAACCTCGGGCCGGGATAAATCATCGTTTTCTTTAAACGTTTTATGTTTGCGTGTGACTTTATTGCCACGATTTATTCATATTTAGGTATGCTTATGTGGAAACCCCAAAATATTGGAGAAACTGGTTTTGAGTTTATTTATTTCCATAAATGCTTAGTCTATTGCCGCACTGTTTACAAATTGAAGCGTAGTCATCAACAACTCTGTTGCTAATTTTAACTTCATTATACAGGACAAAATTTCGATCATGACGAACAATGAAAACGTATTTTCCACAAACGATACCTATCTACATTGATGCATGATACGTCAAATAGTCCCGTGTACCAAATAAGTATCATTAAACTGTCACGAGTATAACGCAGGATTTTCACTATAAGAACCTACTTAACAAAATATCATCATTTTAAATATACGAAAGATAATTATTTTGCGCTTCCTGATTTTGTTGTTTGAAAATCAGGCTATTTTTCCTTTATTTACTACGCTTACACTGGATACATTAAACATATTCTTAGTCCTTTAATACAAGTAAATAGTACAAAGCATCAGAACATCTAAGGAATCACCACATAGGCGTATAGCCAACCTTTCGCATGAGTACTTCAATATTTGCATTTTACAATATCACAGTACGGCAAGTCTTGGCAATTCCTTATTGTTGTGTATCTTTTGTGCCCTGCATTACTCTTTGTACTGTGTCGCTGTATTTCATTGCTGCCATACAAAGGATAATAGAGTACTTTATGCCATTTTGTTACAACACTTAAAGCAAAAATGGCGCGAACTGTTTTTTTGTTTTCATTTTAATGTATTGTGTTTAATTAATATTCCTGAAAAGGCCAAATGATTTATAGGGAGCTCTGTAGTTACATATATAGACAACTAGCTTTCCACCCGCAGCTTCGCCCGCACAGTCAAAGAAAAACCCGCATAGTTCCCGTTCCCGTGGGATTTCCGGGATAAAACCTATCCTATTTCCCGGGGTAAAAAGTAGCCTATGTCCTTTCTCGGGTATCAAAATATCTCTATACCAAATTTCATGAAAATTGGTTCAGTAGTTAAGGCGTGATTGAGTAACAGACAGACAGACAGAGTTACTTTCGCATTTATAATATTAGTATGGATTATTTTATTTAAGTATACATAATCCCAGTATCATTTCTTCCAAACATAAACAATACGTGTAAACATTTGATACTGTTATTATAAGCCTTATAATAAGTATTGATGGCACAATAATAGTCATTATAGTAAAATGTTTCCATACGACATGTCAACTTTGGCCTAGCGCAGTTGATTAATTACCATGTTTTAGTCGATGTCCCCACGGATATATCTACTAAATTAATTGGTTTTCAGGTTTTAATATACACGCTAACGACGCATACGATTAGTAGGACGCGTTTATTTTTATTTTATTTCATCGGAATATAATTTTATTTATAGATATCTATAGTGAAATACGTTGAAACATACATACTTCTATGTGAGTTTATTTATGCCATAACACTTACAATACTCATAAGAATTGCTGTGAAAATGTACATTATAAAAACACTATATGAATTTTAAACAACGTAATGCAAACTTATTTTACTTACAACTTAAAGGCCTTTGATTCGAACAAATTACCCCTAACTTATATTGACAAACAGACGATACATTAACAACAATCTTAATTAGATTCCGATCTACGTTATTCATTGAAAATTTCAATATAATAAGCAAGCGCCCACGAAAACTCTCAAAACTTAAACGCCTACTATATTAGCATAGCAATATCGCTCACGGTATTAGGCTGGGTGATATTAAAGTCGATTCCGTCGTTTATCACGGTAGCCGCATGTGGCAATAGACACGAGGAGTTGCCAACGTAGCCACCGACTAAATTAATGTATTAACGCTCATAGCCCGCACTACACTGACTGGACTATGTATTAAGACAGATATTATACACTTAACAATTAATCGGATCTATGGTCGCGTAATTGTAAACGGGGAGGTTATTTTATGACTTGGGATAAAATATGCTAAACTTTATTGACTGGACTATGTATTTAGACATATATTTTACACAATATAATAAGATTTACGGTGGCGTAATTGTAAACGTGTATTTCATGAGTAAGGCTCAGTAACAAATAGTTTCTCAAAACTATTTGTTAAACTGTCTTGACTGGACTATTTATACACTCTTACTGTCTATACATACTACATGTGAGGTGTTATTTCAAGAAGATTTGATACCGTTTGATGACGACACGAGTGAAAATTTGTTGTAAAATTGGTATGAGTGCTATTCTCACAAATAAATTAAGATAGGTTACAATACACAATACGTATTGAAAATGTAAAAGAACAATAAATTTGAATACTTACATGTTTAAAATCTCCACTTTCATACTACAGGTTATAACAATATGATATAATATTTTCATATTTTCCTCTAAACGACACAGTAACTTTAATTTAACTCGCCTTACTTCGATTACATTCGTAGCCTAATAACCGTAGCGGATTTGCTTTCATAATAGCCTTATTCGTATAAACTATGCTGCTTATTTGAAATTCAGTTTATAATACTATTTGTATTTCGTATGGAGTTGGAATTATTAACTGCCTACGAGAAATGTACTAGTTAAGAAACGGTGCAATAGTATGAAAATTTTCGAGAATAAAGCAGCATACGTACTTAGAGATTTATTGACTCTTAATACCTACAGTACAATTTCAACAAAGAAGTACAATTTAACAAATCTGTTATTTAATAGGATTTTGTTATTCGACCTTATAATATTTAGAATCAACTAAACTACTCACTTTGATACACAAGTTCATGAACTAATCGCTCTGATTTACACTAGTAACACAAATTAGCACAATTTCCAATGTGCATCCGAACAAAACATTACTCTCCTTCCATTCCCAATACAAGCCAAGATTTCCAGTGCATTACACAGCGGCCCCAATTCGGATGCAGGCCAATCCGTCGTCGAAAATTCTAGATTGTTTTTTTGCGATCTGATCAATGTGAGTGTACCCGGTCTCCCCACCTGCCGCCAACCCAGTTCCAGCCGCTATTGAAAACGAGAACAAAATTTATGATCCTTAATACGTATTACATTTGACTTTTCTTTTTTAAATAGACTTGCATTCGGCACTACGCAAACGTATTGCTGGCCAGCGCTTTCCAAACTGTTGTAAAAATAAGTCGTGTGCTTAGAGTACATTTCGTTTTTGAATTTTCTGTTACAACATGCAGCATTTATTTCTTTATACAAAGTAGTTTTTTATACCATAAATACTAGAATATAAGGGGCAACATTATTGCCTATGGAGATGTGTACGAGTCTCTAATAATAATTTGTGCAATTATTTTTAAAATTTATAATTTCTACATCTGCTTCGTTATTAGTAATGAATGTATCTATATTGTCAACACAAAAAAGTATGATGATAAAATATTTCAAGTAAAAAATACAGTGCACCATGGAAAATGGAAAATGTACATAATACCGGCAGTTTATAAATAATATGTCACAGAACATAACTCATACAAAAGTCCCATCTAGGTATTCCAGTCAATTCAACCTCCCCGCTATGCGAGGCCACCCGCAGCGCAAAAATCACAATTTGAAAAACACTGCGCTACACTAATGGACGCGTACATGTGTAATAGGCTTTTGAGTTTGTATTTTGCACTAGCTAAATTGAAGCTACTGAAAATTGTGCCTTACAATTAGACAAATAAGACTGAAGGTGACATATTTCAATAAAACACTACATTTTAATGAACAGTAAGTATGGTCCATTGAAAAGTTACATTTGGGGTCGCATTTTTTAGAGGACGCAATTTTATTTTTTTGATGTGTAGGGGGGGTCAGTGTGAAGCTATCACCAAGTTTGTGGGGTCGCCACCCTTGTCCCACGGCCGCCATCTTGAAAATAGCGGTTGAAATGGTTTTTACGATATATCTCTTAAACTATTTATCTGATAATAAAACAATGGTAACATTATTCGTTGCAAATTAAATTCTCTACAACTTAGGTTCAGTAACTTTTTGTCGTAGAACTATAAACAAAAAAGTTATAAGCGAAAATGTTCAGAAATTAGAGATGTTTATATTTTTCAATAAAACTTTTTTTTATAAGTTTACGAAGAAATTATATCAGACCATTTTTGTAAATTGTTTTTCGTAGAACAACTTTTATTTACAACATTTTTTCATTAAGTAAATAGCTAAGGTTTTACAGCCATCCGAAGTGAGTACTATTTTAAGTACTCTTTACTATACAGAATACGATATATTATGTGTGTACTAATAATAATTTGTCACCAGTAATTATTTTATTTTTGTTATATTAATATTTTTAATAATTAATTTTACAATATTATTAATAATTAATTATTGAATCTTTTCCCCACAACCCAGGAGGTAGAGTCTGGAAGTGCGTTTTTTTTTTACGTCGAAAAGCAGGGCTGAAATGTTCTGCAGTGTGCTTCCATTGTTGTGGAGTCTGGGAAAAGAGCCAATAGCCAATTTATTATGTATAGTTACTACTGAAAAATAGTACTCACTTCAGAGCGCTGTAAAACCTTAGCTATTGACGTAATGAAAAAATGTTGTATATAAAAGTTGTTCCTCGAAAAACAATCTACAAAAATAGTCATATCATTTCTTCGTAAAATGATAAAAAAAAGTTTTATTGAAAAATATAAATAGCTCTAATTTCTGAACATTTTCGCTTATAACTTTTTTATTTATAGTTCTACGACAAAAAGTTACTGAATCAAAGTTGTAGAGAATTTAATTTGCAACAAATAATGTAAAGATTGTTTTATTATCAGTTTCAACCGCTATTTTCAAGATGGCGGCCATGGGACAAGGGTGGCGACCCCACAAACTTGGTTTTAGCTTCACACTGACCCCCCCTACACATCAAAAAAATAAAATTGCGTCCTCTAAAAAACTCAAGGTCAGGCCTAAAAAATGTAACATTTCAATGGATCAGTAGTGTTTTAAAATAGTTATCAGGATTAAAAATGCAATAAAAGCAACTCAGGCCATTTATTAAATTGAACTTTTAAACATTTTGTCTAATAGTATTACTAGAAAGTTCTACGTAATATTGTTGTAAATTAAATGGAGTACAGATTTTTTTTTATATTTTTCAGCATAGGTACTTTGTTTTAATATCTTATGAATTATTGAAAATGACTAGAGCGCAGTCTTTTCCAGCGACAAACAACATCTATTTTATGTTAAAGTTAAATACAAGAATTTAGTACTATAAGATATTCGTAGAGCTTAAGATAAGAAATTACTTAATTGTTTATTTTTTACAACAAATTATTAGGGAAAATGTGTAAAAAAAACGTTCATCTTCATCTATAAACGACTTTAATTACTGTCCTACGTGTGTAATATGATCGTATCTAAAGATTTGAGATATTGAAACTTTCCAGCAAAGAGGCTTCTCTTTGTTAAAGTTTGAAACTCTATGTCCCTTTTTTGTTTGATTGGTGGCGTTGATGGCGATGCTGATTGTTGCCCGAAAATACCGTAAAAATATATTTTTAATCTGTAGTTCTTTCCCATCAGGAATTACGAAAAGATGCTAAAATAATGGATATTGTATTCAGGTACTTAAATAAATTACTATACAATACTTTTCTACCCACTTCTTTGACCGCCTCCTCGGTACAGTGGTTGACGCGTGAGCGTAACACCGAGGGGTCATGGGTTCGATTCCCGGTGGAGACGAAGAAAAAAAAATATCTTGGTCTGGAAGGACACAGAAAGCTGATCACCTACTTGTCCGTAAAGAAAATCGATCAGTGAAACAGATGTATAAGGCATCTGCCCCTTACCCCACTACCCGAAGTACCTTCCATCCAGTTACCAAACTTGATATTACTTTAAAGCTATTTAAGCAACTTTTAATCATAAACTGCAAGTGAAATAACTTTATTAAAAAATAGACTATCCCAGCGAAGTCTATCAAAAACTAATCAAGTGCGCCGAGGTGTGGTCGCGCGGTCTCCCTGCTCTTATAAAGTTTACTCACTGTTCACGATATGGACACGACACGATATCGCCACACGATACGACACGATTTTTTTTTAATTATAGGAATAATTTAGTCTGCTGATTAACTTTAGCTGTTTTAAAATGTTGAATAATTCTTGGGTTTGTATTGAACGTGGATATATGTAATTTTCTATTTCGAACTAATTAACTAATTCAAATTCAAGAACTGCATTATATTTAAGTGTTTTCCCAACTTCTGTTTCCCAAAGATTTCCTTTATATATCCAGAAGAAATATCTGCTTAAGCTTTATTCCTAGACATTAACGGAAACAATAAAATTCAATCCTATTATATATAGGTACATTTTATCTCTAAATTTTCGGGTAAATTGTGCTGTCGGTTAATTATGTTTTCTTGGAATAAGCGAGTTAACAATTAAAGTTCATATCACAATCGGTACACTTCTCTGAAATTTGCAACACAACATTTAGTTGAAACCAAAATGTAAACACATTAATACCTACATAGGATATTCAATGTTTTAGTACGAGCCTTTTGCTAAACATTGTATGCTCGTAAATAATCGGAAGTAGTGAATAAAAACTTACTAGGCGAAGTTTTTAATGACCTCCCCTGGGCACGGCACGGTCACGATTCAAATTATTAATCTACGATCCTTCGTCAAAATACCAAAACTGTAATGCATTGTAAAATGTAGAACGTTTAACATTACTAGACCGCCAATGTGTGGCACGAATCATGTAATTTCTCAAATAATATTGAATTGTGGATTTTATAACTTATCTGCGATATTTTGGTTGCAAGATTTTTTTATTATTTATTTATTTATGCTTTATTGCTCAGAATAAATTACAAATTGAGACTTAACCTATGATACATTGTAATGAAGATGTGTTTTTTAAGTACTTTTTCGATGAATTATTTCTTAGTAAGTATACGTAGGATATGTATACTAAGAAATAATACATTATATCATTTGAATCCTGTAAAAAAAATTGGTTGTCTGTAAAGTCGGTTTACTGACGATAATTGAACGTGACAACGTCCGATTGTGCTTCTTTGTCGCTCGTTCCGCGCTCTCGCTCGCACTTCAAGCCTTACATGGAACGCCTCAGATGAGTCAAAGCGAGGTAACGCCGCATGAGTCATGTTTTTTCGTGCGTGCAGCCGGCTTTATCGAATTATAAGACGTTGTCACGTCAAAAAATATTACTTGCTATTAAGTTATATAGTAATTATTACTTTGATGGGTATTGATCTAACCAATACAACCGTAGCTCGCTTCCTCGTATTCGACGGTAGGTCTCTACCGATCTCGAGTTCCAGCAAAATAGCATTCGGAAGCGGATTATTTGTATCTGCAAAACGCATATCGAATATAAATAACAGCTTTTAAACAAATTTATAATAATAATAAATAAATAATTTTTTATTTTCAGATATACATACATCCATATTTGTGTTAGTATACATTAATCTTAGAAACTATGTTAGTAATACGTATTATAACATTACATTCCATTTAACGTCATATTTAATTAAATTGTGTTCCACAATTAATGTCTCTATAATCGAACATCGAATTTGAACGTTTTTGAAGCACACAAACTAAATAAAGAAACTAAACGCATCAAAGTTATAAGTCACGATGTTCCAGGGATTAAAGTTTCAAGCGAAGTTAATCTTATGAGGTATCGTACGTATAGTGCAACTAAAACATGAACACTAATATCAGTAAAATATGTGATGTGTGAGTTTAGGGTGCAAAATTATTAACATAACCGGTACGTGTTATAAGTGTGATGCCCATGTTAATATATAGACTTTCGGCTCAGTTACTAGTAGCACAGTACTAGTAGTGCCATTTGACACCCTGCCTAACCGACACCATTTCAACATATCACAGGCAGAAAGCTGGCTCTATTATTAGATATTGTATGAAATAATTCACACTTCAAATCCGTCATACACAAGAAAACAATATTACTAAGGGCTGATTTTTCAATCCTCGGTTAAAACTTATTCGTCGAATAATGTAGATATAAAACTACCATTTTAAAAACGTATTCTAATTGCCCGTATTTGACAGTTTACGTGACATTTTAATAGTATCGTGTAATACTTTATTGGACGGATAAGTTGTATCCAAGCATTGAAAAATCCGCCCTAATTGTTTTAACTCAGCCTTAAATTTTATTCATGCCGTACTCCGTAAAATGCCATACGTTCCAACTCCTACTCCGTAATTAAAAATACGTATGGCACAAAAACATGTGACTATTACTTTCGCATAATTTAAATACTACTGCTAATTGCAACCCGCGTCTAATGTCGTACATTTTCTGCGAAGCCAGAACTAAAGTTCACGGAATCTTCAACATTTAATTAATGTAGACACTCATATACATAGGCTAAAAAACGACTAAACTGAAAATGCGACCGAAACTGACTCTTAAATTTCAAGAGGTTGAGTTTATTTTTGCTCAGCAATGTTAAAAGGGGTAAGAAAAGTGAAGCAATTCATCAAATGGTAGTCACAATCACGGTTGGGTGACGAGACGGTTGTTGTGTTTTAGGGTTGCTTCCACTGTAGTTTTTATAAATCAATGCTATCATCTATTTCTTTTTGAATTTTGTAGCATATATTTTATTAGCATATACCTTTATTACTTAATACTCTTTCTTCTACGAACCTCTATAATTAAGTTTGCTAATTGTTGCGAAGTAGGTTATAAATAGTGGATATAATTTTTTTTAAGCTATTGCATAGCTTCTATCGCGGGCCTTGAGCGCGAGGACTGACTCCAGAAATTCCGTAACGTAAAAAACCTCACGCTCCCCACTCCGACGGGCACGGAGGTGTGGCTTGAAGACACGCTATGCAATAGCTTTACCGCGGCAGTCCCCGAGTGCCACACGTCTTTTTTCTTATAGAAGCATGTTTAGAGCTATTTATATGCCTATTCCTCTCAAACACTTAAAATATATCGCAGTTTTATGATTCTATGTTAACATTATTAATTGATTTATCCACCTCATTCGCTTGTTTACGAAGCTATTTCTCTGAAACTCTGGCGTTACGTAACTGGACGTCGGCCCTTACATTTCACGCTTTGTAAGATTCAGTAGGATTTCTACAATTTATTGAAAGCGGTCTCGTTAAGTGCAATGGATTGTGAATGCAAATGTCTGTCTAGTTGGACGCTGAGTGCATGGTCCAGGAACGTGAGACCGCATTTATCTGCGACTGGGGCTTGTTGTTTTTTAGAAAATACCCCTCGGAAATAATCTCTCGGTGATCCTTCGCATTGTGGTAGACCTACTACTACCTTCATATTATTTAATACTAGATTTCCGCCCGCGGCTTCGCCCGCGTTTTCAAAGGAAAACCCGCATAGTTCCCGTTCCCGTGGGATTTCCGGGATAAAAACTATCCTATGTGTTAATCCAAGTTACCCTCTATATGTGTGCTAAATTTCATTGTAATCGGTTCAGTAGTTTTTACGTGAAAGAGTAACAAACATCCATACATCCATACATCCATACATCCATACATCCTTACAAACTTTCGCCTTTATAATATATATATATATATATTAGATCATAATATATGTAAAAGAAAGTCGTGATAGTTACACTACTAACTAAATATCGATTATATGAATTTTAATGGTTAGTTGGATTCGTCACTGGGGTTAGAATAATAACTGAACAAACAAAAAAATAATGAAATTTGGTAGAATATTATAATATAATTACGTTAAAATATAGGTATTATGTATATCTTTATAAATGTATATGTATACCATGCTCTCTTTGGCCCTTTATGTCGTTACAGGTATTCATTTAACCACAGCTATAAAATAAATACTGTACAATTACTCATTATCTCAACATCATCATTAACTGAACCAAAATAATGTTAAGGCTATTATTTCTTTCGCAATAATAGAATAGTCCTCATGATTATTACCCATAAATACGAATTTTAATCTATCTGTATCTTCTTCACGCCCAAACTGCAAAACTGGTTTGGATGAAATTTGCTACACAGATAGTCTAAAACCTAAGAATGAACATGGGATTGGTTTTATCCGAGAAGTCTTACGTGGACGGGAACTATGCGGGTTTTCCTTTGACTTCGTTGGCGAAGCCGTCGTCGTAAGCTAGTTACCAAATACATAACCCTTTTTTCACAAATAATAACACAAAAGTACAAAAAAGAACTGAAAACGTTCGTTTAATTCCAATTTAAAATCGTAGAAGGCTTATTTTGCTTAAGATGCTGGTATAAAAGCAAGTGTTTACTGAACCAATTGGAGCAAATCGAAATACATTTACCAGAGCGCGTCTCGGAGATTTATTGCACTATCGAATAAAATATGTAGATTTTAAAAACACTTAATCGAATTGCCTTGTTTAATAGCATTTAGCGGGGAATAAAATAAGGGATGTTACCGTACTGTTTAATCGAGTAATTACCTTTATGCAGCCGTTTAATTCATTACTTTAAATGATGCATTATAATTAATAGTCATTTGGATATTATTAAGTATTGTAGTAATATCCTGCATGATTGCTCCATTGATATTAAAATTATTTAATGGTACTCTTGTAAATTTACTAGGAGGCTAGCTTGACGGATATATATGTTACGGCTAAAGGTAGATGAGAACATAAACTTAAGATTAGCCGGCTAAACTTAGGTTTATTTTCGACGAGGTGTTAATGTTAGTTTGTTCTATCTTTAGCCGGCTAAACTTAAGTGTAACCGCAGGCCCGTGGCTAAAAATGTCGGGGTGGGTAGATTTGGTTACTATAATACATGTAAGGAACAGGGCGAGTGTTTTCTGGCACTTCGCCGGCTGCTGCCGCAGCACGCTCGCTGCGCTCGCTCGGCTCGTGCGGGTCTTAAGAGTTCTAACCTAACCTAACCTAGCCACCAGCTTTCTGCCCTGGGTCGGGGTGGGTAGATTTGGTTACTATAATACATGTAAGGAACAGGGCGAGTGTTTTCTGGCACTGTGCGGGCCCCTCAAGCCCTCCACCCACCGGCCCGGCGCTAACCAAATCTACCCACCCCGACATTTTTAGCCACGGGCCTGCGGTTACACTTAAGTTTAGCCGGCTAAAGATAGAACAAACTAACATTAACACCTCGTCGAAAATAAACCTAAGTTTAGCCGGCTAATCTTAAGTTTATGTTCTCACCTACCTTTAGCCGTGACATATACATACCTAAGTATATAATATTTTATAATGCTCATATACCTACTGATAATCAACTCAAAATAGCTGTCATGCTGCACATCGGAATCCTTTGCCAAAATAAGCTTTCATAATCAATTATTGCCACATTATTTAACAAACAATAAACCTTATTTAAATAGAATTGCCATCATCATCGATAAAAGCTATTCGAAGCGAGACAATCGACCCAGCTCGTTACCACAATTCTAAACAAGTTTGCGCTGTTTTCACTTTTTCCCGCGCAAAACAAATAAACGGACCGTTCTTTGAAGGAAACTTGTTTTTCTTTTATCTCGGCTTTGTTCTGAATAATTTGCAAATAGGAAAGGGAGAATAATTTATGCGAAAGCCCCGATCTATGAATAGAATAACTATTTTATGTTCCTGCGATTAAAAATAATTGGCTCGTTGTTTACTTTGCTTTGAATCAACGTCAAAAGTTTATCTTCATATTATTTAGTATCATAATATTATTGAAATGGAATAGGCCAGTTCACACAAATTACTTTTACTATGACGTGTTAATATTAAACGAAATTTTATAATATTAATAGTTGTATGAAAATATAAACAATTACAGAACAAAAATGATTAAATGGCCACACCCAATAGGATTTGTACAGTGGGAGGATATGCATCATGCTATATGCCATATAGCCATATAAACATATAAAACTTTTACTATCCCACGTTTGACTCAGAACATTTTGGATCAGCCAGGTACTTCATTTTCGACATACAACTGTAATTTTATTTTGCATAATATTCGGATATCACAGTTAAACTTAAACGTAAAGTTTAAAATCTACTTTTGTCCTGAAAGTTTTAACTAGACCCAATGACAATCCATTGAGATACCTAGGTGTAAATATTAGAAGAGTCGAAAAGTATACAATCCAACCAGACTTCTAAAATATCTTCAGACCAATTCCTGCAACGTAATACATTTTTATTCCACACATTTCATACAAAAAGTTTGTTCCACGGAACCCACAAATAGTCACAACACGGGATGAGATAACGTAATGAGGGTTGACAAATTAGAGCAAACTCCGTGACAAACAGTCGCGAGTGCGGTCTTATTCTATTAAATTATTACGTTTGTACGCCTCGGCGGTTTTTTAATAAAAACTCGAGGAAACCTAACCGTATATTTCTTTGTTTTAACATAGTATAAAATTTAACAATTTAGAACATTTTAGGCTAGGTATTGTGCAAATATTTCGTTTTACGTCCTAATTCTTCACTTTATTATTTATTTTTATGTTTTCATTCAATTACTCCATCATTGATATTATCAATTTAGAAATAAAATTAATAATATTTGACAAAATTATTATATAGGTTTAAAAAAATTGTTCAATGTGTACTTTACAAATATATAAAAGGCAACATTCTACATTTTATGTTTTACATCAGGCGCGTCATAAAGTTTTTTTTTTCATCAGCTTATTATGGATATGGTATTATAGATTTATTTATTTACTTTTTATGTGTTACTTATTTACTTATTTGATTGCAATCAGAATAAGTACGTGAATCTTAATTTTCGTCTGGCTAATATTTAATTAAGAACACAAGGCCGAGTCAACTATAATTGGATAATCTGTTTATATAAAAATATTAGTTTTTAATAAAATCCATGCCAAGGCTTTTTCTAATTAATAAAAAATTGATAAGGAAAAAACAAATATTAAATAATAATATCAACGTGAAATTATCAGATACTTTCTCACGTCACGTTCACATAAATCGTATGTTTAGAACTTCAAAATAACTAATAGACAGTGGATAATATTATAATATTTTTCACACCTTTTTTTTCCGTTTAGCTATTAATCACACTAAATGAATTCTTTATCCAAAACTATTACACACATTTTAAAAATAAAATTTACGCAACCTGCTTTGACGCAGCTATATTTAAAAATGTTGCACGAATTGAAATTTCAAATTCCGAACGTGTACCGGAAGCAGGCTTCAAATCCAACAACAAAGCGCGTCTGAGGTTTCTCCATACGTATTTTTTATTTTATTTTATTTTATTCATAAAAGGTACCTTACAGCTGTTGATAAGATAAATTATACTAATCTTCTTATATATAAAAATGAATCGCAAAATGTGTTGGTAAGCGCATAACTCGAGAACGGCTGAACCGATTTCGATAATTCTTTTTTTATTATATTCCTTGAAGTACGAGGATGGTTCTTATGTAGAGAAAACTTAAACATGTACCACGGGCGAAGCCGGGGCGGACCGCTAGTTACATATAAAAACGCCAATTACAAGGCACACCGATAATAGTAAAATTGTGTGACAAAAAACGGCAAACTACAAAGGTACAATAATTGTTTACTTAACTTTAACTTTAACAAAAAAATACAATTATTCTTGATGAAACACAAAACATAAATGAATTAAATGTGACTTCTCGTGAACAAGCAATATCAACAATATAACATTAAAGTTGAAAAAAAACAGAAATAAAATTGAGCCTATTAAGGTAACTATGTGAGAGAATGAGTGAATGTGTAAATGAGTGTGTGTGTTAGGGTCTGCGTGTGTGTGTGTGTGTGTGTGTGTGTGTGTTACTTATTTAAGTTATTTATAATCTGAAGAATTGCACTTTTAAATCTAGGGCGTGATAAACTAAATATATCAGCTGAGCAAAATTTATTATTATATACTTCAGGGAGTCTGAAATATGGAGAATTTTTAAGATAGTTTGTAGACGTTGAGGGCACTAAGAACAGATTTTTTTGTCAAGTGCCTTGACTTGGAACCCGAAAGTTTAAAGGATTCAAAATAGAGATACAGTCAAATTTATTATTTAGAATATCAAACAAGAACATTACGTCGATTAGATCTCTTCTATCCGATAGTGCGTTAATATTATAATGTAGGCAAGCTTGCTCGTAGCTTTCAGGGAAATGTTTAGATTTAAAATTTAATTTCTTAAAAAATATCTTTTGTATCTTTTCTAGCCTATGGATATAACATTTGTAGACTGGTCGCCATATTACACATGCGAACTCAAGGATACTCCGAACATATGCGAAGTATAAGACCTTTAAGCATCGTATATCATCAAAAGGTTCAGCTGTGCGCAAAACAAACCCTAAATTAGCAAAAGCCTTTTTTGTGACGTAGTCAATGTGATCGTTGTACGTGAGTTTCTCATCCAGTATCACGCCCAAATCCCTTACTGTATTCGTGGAAGGAATTTTTTCGTTGCAGATTGAATATTCAAAATTTATAATATTTTTTTTATTTCTAGAGAAAGTTATTTTTTGGCATTTATTAATATTAACGGATATCTTATTTATGTTATAATAGTTTGTTAATCTATTTAGGTCGTTTTGAAGTGATAGACAATCATCTAAGCTAGCTATTTTAGTAAATATCTTTTTATCGTCCGCATATATAAGAAATTTAGAACTATGAAAGCATTTATCTATATCATAAAGATAGATATTGTACAGCAAAGGCCCCATGTGTGAACCCTGGGGCACACCTGAAGGGATATCTACAAAGTTAGACCTATAACCACCAACTGCAACGGCTTGACAACGATTTCTTATGTAAGAATCTATCCATCTTAGTAGGTTCGTAATTTACTCTGTCAAATGCCTTCTCAAAGTCTGTATATATTACATCAACCTGTACTTTGTCATTCATATTGATGTTGAGATAGTGGGTAAGATCCAATAAGTTCGTTAAGACATTTCGTGATTTTATAAAACCGTGTTGATTATGTGGAATATAATTCAGAGCATGTTTGTAAATACTTTTATACGCTAGTTTTTCAAGCAATTTTGAGAATATGTTTAGCAATGAAATACCCCTATAGTTAGTTATTTCTTTTTTAGAATTCTTTTTATGGATCGGTACAATTAAGGCTTCCTTCCAACGTTTCGGAAAAACTCCTTCGGTGACTGAACGATTAAATAATATTTTTAAAGGCAAAAGAAGACCAGACTGACATTTTTTGACGAATATAGCTGGTATACCATCAGAACCAGCGCCTTTCTTAACATCTAAATCCTTAAGTAGTTTTAATATTTCTCCTTCATTACAAGATATAGTGTGTAAGCAGTCAGTTACATCAGATTCATAGGCATTAGGCGTTACGCTGGAGGAGATAGTCCTTTGAAACACGCTATGAAAATATTCGTTGAAAGCATTACAAATATCGCTACCATTTGTGAGAACACGTCCATTATAATTCATATTGCATGGTAAATTTGAGTTATTACGCTTGCTGTTAATGTAAGTCCAAAATTGCTTTGGGTCTTTAATAATGCTGTCTTGACAACGAGATAAATAGTTGGAATGACATTCATCCTGTAAGTTTTTAACTCTCTTTCTAAGTAGAGAGAAGGATGCGTAGTCATTAGGGTTTTTGAAAATTTTCCATCGATTATGAAATTTAGATTTCTCTTTAATTGCATTAATAAGAGCCGGCGTGTACCACTTAGGGTAATGGCGTCGAGAAGATATCTTTATACATGGAACAAACGTATCGATGAGGGTATTAATCTTGCTGTAAAATATGTCTACGCATTCGTCCAAAGAACCTATTGTTAGAAGTTCGTACCAGTTTATTTTATTCAATTCAGAATTTATGGCATCATAGTCTGCTCTATAAAATTTCCTCAGCTTAGAAAACACAGGTCGCAATTTTTTAAAACATATATCGTGTACACAAATAAACAATGGGCTATGAAATTTATCTATATTTACGAGTGCATCGGAACATGCCGTGCAATCGACAGAAAAATTCGAGAAGACAAGATCGAGAGTATTGCCACAGTGGTTCTGTGTGACGTTAAACTGTCGAGCTCCCATTAAATTTATAATATCGAGCAGATCTAATGCAGATTTTTTTATTTTTTTTTTTTATATGCTGCGATAGGGGAGCGCTTGGCCACGATCTCGCCTGATGGTAAGCTGAGATGTGGCCTAAGATGGAGCGTGCTTCCCTAGAATGTACCTGTTCACTCTCCTCTTGAAGACCCCCATATTGTACTCATCGGGGAACACAGATTCAGGAAGCATGTTCCAGTCCCTAGCGGTTCGAATAAAGAATGTCGATCCGAACCGCTTAGTCCGGGTACATGGAACGTCAACCATGTGGCGATGCCTAGAATCTGTGCGCCAGATTGGCCTCGCCCCACTCGGAGACAGCCTGTAAGGACAAGTTCATGCGTTCGACCATCACCTCCCGTAGCGACTGGATTTGTGCCGCACTGGCTCGCGCGCTGGATGCATATCTCTCCACAACAGTGCTATCGTCTGCGTACCCATAGATACCGGGTCTCAGCAGATCGTTAATGTGTAGCAGAAAGAGTGTTGCGGAGAGAACTGATCCCTGAGGGACCCCGGCATTAGATTCAAGTAAATTAGAATTACAATATTTGCTTATTTTATACGTGTTGTCAGTCGACCATAAAATAAAAGGTAAGTTAAAATCGCCAATAATAAGAAATAGGTCATTCGGGTGCCGATCATAAAGATTACGTAAAGCTTGATTAAATATTTTTAGGGTATTATGTGCGTCTGAATTAGGGGGTAGATAAAGCGCAAGAACGTGCAAATTCTTTATATCCTGTGTCTTAAATTTAAAAACATTCCCTGGTATCGTCAACCAAACACTTTCAAGGTCATCAGGAACGTTATGCAAGTTATGACTCAAAAATGTTTTTTTAATGCAAATCATAACACCCCCGCCCTTCTTTTTGGTTATTCTGTCGCATCTAAATACATCGTAACGCCTATCACATAGTTCCGTATCCAATATCCCGTTACATAACCAACTTTCAGTAATAATAATTAAGTCGTAATTATTTTTTTCAACATTTTTAAAGAAGATTGGTAATTTTGTGCGTAATCCGCGTGCATTTTGATAGTAAATATTTAAACTATTGTTTATTGGCATTATATAAGAAGGAAGAAATTATATATTTAACTATATTATATAAAAAACCGGAATAAATTCCGTCTGAAGTAAAATAATTGACAATATTTTATAACAAAATAACACTTATTAATATCGCGGTTACGCATCAAATAATATATTCTATTAATGCATAATAAACAAGTAGATTCATTATTCACAAAGAACATCAGACACGAAAAAATATAGTCATCGAGGGTATGTGAAAAAATTTTGTTCAATAGTGTTACTGTGCGTTCACTTTTTAAAGCAGTCAGGGGTGGTAAACATATTATTACAACAACGTTCATTGATATTTGTATAACAATATTAAAGGAAGATTTAATAAGTGCATTCTTCTGTAAATAAAGTGTATGTGAAAAGTGTGTGTATATATAGTATAAGTAAAAGTAATTTGGAAAATTATGTAAATTAAAGTGATGTTGCTCATAATATAGAAAGCTATATTTTAATTGTGACTCGATCGTAGCAGTAAACAAAAAAACTATTTTAAAGTCTCTAAAAAAATATTCAAGTCTTCTTCCGAAGTTATAGCCTTTGCTGGAGACTTCTCACTGGCGCGTAAGTAAATAACGCAATTTTTAATCCATACAAACTTTATATTACGCTCTTTTGCACGTTGTTTACAGGTATTTAACAAGATTTTGTTCGCGATAGTGAGATGTTCATTAATGAAAATCTTTACAGAGTTACCTCCAAAACCAAGGTCGTGCGACGATAGGCCTTTATTCTTGTTGCATTTTTTAAAATTGGCTATTAAAACATCCTTGCTCATTTTATTATTTAACTTCGCCACGATCTTTTTCGAAGCTCCTTGTTTACCATGTAAAGGTTGGATTCTGGTAATAAAATCTAAGTCTTCTTTTTTCAGATTACAGTCTAAGGCAGCTGCTAAGCGTAAAAATTCTTCAACTAAGTTTTCATTGGGTTTTTCCGGTAAGCCAACTATTTCAACGTTTAAGAATCTGTTCTTTTGTTGAGTACGTCGTTGCTCGAGTTCCAAGGCTGCAATAGCCTTCTGAAGACGTTCGTGATCCTCTTTCCTCTTAGAAGCTTCAATTTCATAAGCCTTAAATTTGTCTTCCATAATAAGCACTTGTGATTGAATTTTTTGCATATTCTCTTTAATTGTGTCCGCTATTTTTAACTTTGAATCGATGTCCTCAAGTCTTTTATAAAAATCTTCAATAACACTGGTATTAAAAGTAGAGGTTAGTTCATTTAAATCATAATGAAGCTTTTCAACTTGTTCCGGAAGTGAAGAAAGCGGCGAAAGCATGTCTTCGATTCTCTTCAATGATAATTGATAAGAACTTAAGTCTTCTAAGTTTTTTGTGGTACATCCAGATGATAACGTATTTTTACAATCCTGACAAAGCCATGAGGTTTGACGTTCAATCCCGAGTCTCCGCCAACCGATTTCTGAATATCCCGCACATTGAAAGTGGTAATTACACCGACAGCTGGAGCAAGCGGTACCATCAGAAACAGTCTCATTACAACGCTTATACGAGTTCATGCCGAAGGTTGCGAATACTGGCGTTACGTAGATAGGACGAAACAAGAAACGGATGACTCAATTCACGTAGTGATTCTTAGCTTGTTTGGCGTCGCGCGCGGCACCGCGGACCGAGAAGTCACAGAGTCCAGGTTCAAATCCACTCAAGAATATTTTTAAATATTAAATTTTAAATTCCACTTTACGACAAAAACTACGATGTTGCACACACAGATCTCAAGACAGACTCAAAAGTATAGTCACAGAATACATAATAGTAGCTAAACGCTACAGAACGGACACTCTCCGCCTCCCGCCAAAATTAAACACTTACCTCACCCCGCACGATCAGTCTAAAAATGGTCCATATTTTTCTACAGGGACGATACGCAACGAAGATTGACAACATTAATCAAATTGACTTAAAGTAATTTTATTATTTTGGATTTGTGATTATCGTTTTTCGTAGAAAATGGTTAGATATTGTGCTGTTTACGGATGTATTTCATCAGAAAAACGCGAATTTTTTTTTACGCTAGTCAAAAATGTGCCAACCATAAAGCGTTAACACACACATTTGCAGTCTCTATAGTGTGACTGTCAAAACGATAATTTCGTATGGAGTGTCCGGGGTGTGGTATAGTTTCAACTTCCGGCGAGGGATGCGAAATAAAATAAAGCGAAGTTAGAAAACCTGTTTAATTTATCTGTATACTGGAACAAAAATACACTATTATTTCAATAATGTAAAAAGCTGAATTACATTACAAATAACGGCTTCAGTATAGATATTTAGATCTACATATTTAATTGATTGAGATTTATGAGCTTATTGATTAGTGTTTCTGGACACAGACCGGTTTCTGAATTTAGAATTGATTTGATTAAGATTTCAGAAAGCTTATATTAGATACAAGAAAATATTCAAGCAGCATTTAAGTATGGTTTGAGACGTTCTTAATGGTTATTACACAATTCAGATACCGGTTTCTAGATTTTGAAAATTCAGAAAACAGACCTTTCTGTGAAATTCTAAAATCTTTTTGAACTTACTTGTACTATAGTTCCACAATGCTAGGATTGCACGTGAATTTTCAATCAATTTTATCCAATTAATTTGGACAAAATAATTGAACTTTAATAGGAATAAATGAAAGAACAAATTAATTTTTAATTATGCATGAAATGAATTACCTACATATTTAAAATCTTCAATAAATTCAATGACTTATAATTCACACTATTGTTAAACATAACATTACTCCAATTAGTTTCTCTTCTACATAAATAAAACCCATTTTATAATAACGAGCATTACTTCATTGCTGGCTACTCTGAAAAATGTAAAACATTTATTTACCGTTCCTACAATCCTGGAGCGTGGAGCTCATTGCATTTCTAATCCCATGATTAAAAGATGTTCACGAGAAAATGTTAAAAATAACCTTTCTCTACACATTCCTCGGCTACTCCATACATCTTGGATTACGATTTAAGACTACTTAGAATCTTAATTTTTCTTAATGCTTCTGAATTAAATGCTGAAATTTTTAAGTATGACGATTTCTATTTATTCAGTAGAAAGTGTAGAGCGGATTACAAATGAAAGATAATTTCATAGTTCAGAGCTTTATTGTTTCTTTATTTGATTTTCTGTTTTTTTTTTCTTGTGTATGTATGTGTGTGTGTTAAATAAAGGATTTTATAGTGACATATTAATCTACTGCAATATTTCCATTATACTTATGGTAATTTACCATACTTTATTTTTACATTTTAATGAATATTGTACTAAGCACTTTATTAAAATATCAAATCAAACAAACAACCTATTATTATATCTCAAAATACCAAAAGCTAGGCTTCTTATTCAAATTTAAGTAGATATCTGTAAAATACGCAGAGATGTTGATCGAAGAAAAACATATTGTTGGAACTTAATTAACGATTTTTTTTATTTAGCTTCCTTAAGAACCAATATAAAAAGTAATAAGCTAAAAAGCATGCATGTTTTGTGTGAAACATACACACATCAATAAAGTCGAGGGATATTTGGCATTGAACAAATATCTAAAAATCTATGAAGATGTGAAGAATATAGTGATATTGTAAATTGAAGAATTATAGCTTATTTTAAGGTATTTAATAAAAAATAAAACATTTCATGTTTGTTTTTTGATTTCATTAAAATGTTAATTTTTCTTACCAAGGTGGATCTTCATTTATTTATAGAAAACTTAAAATTGTATCTAAAACTGGCATTTTTTTCTTTTTATGGGTTATTTAGCCTTTTAAACAATGTACATCTGACTTATTTAAAATACTTATTAGAAGAGGATTGATAACAAAAGTAGGTACTTCTATGAACCCCTCACTGAAACGGATACAGCTTTACTGAAACGGAAATTCACTTCACTTAAGAACAGATAACTTGACTCATAATTGAGTACAATCAAGAGGTCCATTGAGGGTTACGAGTTTTTGTAAAAGCTTAAAATTTTTCACAAAAAGCGAAAAAAAAACAAATCGTAAAAGAATCATTCCTGAGTTGTACATATTTTCAAATTGTACGGAAGCTATTTTATTACTGACGAATATTAATATTTATTATTTCAAAATGTATAAAAACGATTTACTTGAATGGCACGAAATAATATTAAAAACAAATCTTCACTCTTTTTAATTGTATGATCGAATCAGCAGTCACTTTCTTTGTTTCTGGATTATTCATTGTTAATGTTAAAAGTAAGACACAGCCGTCTTAATTAACAGGAACAAAGGTAATATATTTTAGATAAAAGATTCAACTTTCATAGAGATAAGGATTCTTTCATTAAAGAAAACTCAGCTTCTTTGATGTCTCAAATACAAAATGAACTAATATTAAAAAGGAAAAGATAAAGTTTGCAGGAATCTCAGTAATTACTTAAATAAATTTCAAAATTCTTTCACCAGTACAAAACCGCTTTATTCCTGAGTAAAAAGCAATATATCAATATAAATGTATATCGATACATATATCGATATACATTTATAATTGATAATTATTATTGGAAATAACATTTTTTTTGTCACCGAGCAAAGTGAGCTCAAGTGAGTCAACTATAGAATGAAAGTTATTGGCTTTTCATATTTTATCTGCCACCTTCTTACCGACTAAAACTATGTTCTATGAGGAGACAAATGGGTATACTATATAACCCTGTATATAACCCTGAAGACTACCTCATTAGACTGAGACAAATATTGTTTAAAATAAATGCAGGAAAGAAAATTTATATGATTTATGAGGTAGAGATGCTTAAACTACATCACTTCATTTTTTACTTTCCTATACTTCAAGTTTAACCCAAACAATTTAGCATAAGGGCGGTGAACGCATTAAACAGGCCCATTCAGATGGTAATTTGATTGTATCCAGTTTGCGCTTTCAAAAGAGTAAAATATTCTTTTAAAGGATCTGGGCCACGAGAGAATTATTAATGGCCAAAAAACTTTTTGTAAGTTTTACATCAAGTTAGGGAAAAATGCAAGGTAGCCTTGAGCGATTCGCGATAAAACACCAGCTGTAAATTACATATTGAAATTTTTATGTTTCAACGGTTCATTTAGTTATTTTCAGTTGCTTTATAATTTAATATTATAATTTATGATACGGGGTTGATGAATAAAAAGAAACATTATAATAATATGAATAAAAATCCTAATATAATGTTTTAGTAATTCACGTTTTGTGCTCTTTTATTTCATTTTTGGTACATTTAGAAACAGGAACTTGTTTACGGATACAGAACTCGATTCATTCATTTGATATTCATATTTTTTTTATCTATACGTAGAATTATTTAGAAATATATCAATAGAGAGCTTGGAGTAAAAGATAATGGCAAATTTTCAAAACGTACTCGATTGCATTCTAAGAAATAAATACCTCTTGTATTTGTATTTTCCACGTACTGAACATACAGGAAAAATGTAAAAAAAAACAATTTTTAACAGAAAATATTTTGCAAGTCGTTCCCGATTCAGCCCGAAATTTATATTAACAGTGCAGATAAAATAAAACAAAACTACCTCGTCTTCATAACCCGGTCAGCTGTAATAGGAGTTCATAAAATTACAGGAGCGTTTATGAAACTTGTTACGGCGTCCAATATTTGCATGAAAAATTCTCGCCTACACCGTTGTATGCGAATAAATAATAAAAGAGGGCCAAAGTTCCCCTTTTATTATGACCATCGATCATAATCGGGAGAAAGGCCTTTATAACACATATTGACGCGATTTTCGCAATTTCTTTGAAAAGAAAAAGGTTTTGAAGATTTCTTAGCAACAAAATGTTGATGTCTTATAATAATTTGATGTGGAAAATACAGTATAATAGATGTAGGTGGGAAGTGGCAGGCAAATAAAGGGAACACTTTTGCAATATTTACAACAACAGACTATGTTCAACTTTCAAATTGATGTGGGTCTTTTAAAGTGTTGATTTCTTTTACTTATTACTTTAATATTAACGAGAAGACAGGCAAATATACTTAGTATAGTAAGTATCATCATACAATACAATTTATTAAGTCGCGTTAGAGGAGGACGTATATAAAATTCTATGCCATTAAGTAGGCTGTGGTACTATCATTTAGTGTAAAACCACGTTCCACGCAATGAAAGCTGCGAGCAAGAAAAATGTGTTCGCTTTCTTATTTCCAAACCACATCAGACATTGTTTTCTTTTAATTAAGGGCAAGCTCCCTAAATTTTATGTGAATTTGCATTAATATTCTGAAACAGTCACACATACAATCAAAATGGAAATTTAGTATATGATTTATTGGGTCTTTTTCTTTCGATGTACAAGACAGAAACATAATTGTAACATTTTCGCTCGATTC
>CAJQZM010038494.1:28449-41984 GCA_907164665.1 Colias nastes | reverse complement strand
AGTTGCATATGCTTTAATTTCATCAGAACAGGTAGCTAAAAATTTTTGAACTCATTCATGAGACCGACAAAATTCTTCCCATTGTCAGAAAAGATAGCCACGGGTTTACCTCGCCGCGATATAAAACGTTTAAGAGCTAAAAGATATGATTCCGACGATAGATCGCTAACAAGTTCCAAGTGAACCGCGCGTGTAACAAAACATATAAATAAGCATATGTACGATTTTTGTAACTTAGCACCTCTGCCTTTACGATTTAACGTGAACACTGGGCCAGCGTAGTCGACACCACAACGTATAAACGGATAACTTGGGTCCAGACGCTCCTGCGGTAGATTCCCCATAATAGGCGCGACCGTAGTCGGTTGCGGTCGTGCGCAGCGCATGCACGAATGTACCACCTTCCTAGCGAGGTTTCTGCCGCCGACCGGCCACCACATCTCTCTGAGCGTAAACAGTAAAAGCTGTGGCCCGGCGTGGAGTAAACGTTCATGCTCGAACCGAAAAAGCAAAAGTGAAAAATGATGATTAGCTGCGATTAAAATAGGAAATTTTTTATTAAAACTAAAATTTGGCGAATTTTGAATACGCCCACCTACACGAATTAAATTATTGTTTGCGTCAAAGAATACATTTAATTTAGAAATTTGATTGTAACCTGGCATATTCGTTATATTTTTATTATTTTTAAGCGCATAATAAATATCGGGAAACGATTCCTGTTGACTCAACTTTGCTAACGTTAATTCAGCACGATTTAATTCCTCGACTGATAATAGACCTGTCCACTTATTAGTTTTATTTCGCGCGTTATTAATAAAACGTAATACATAAGCAGCTGCGCGTTTAAGTCTATTATATTGTGAAAATCGAGAAAAAATAATTAAATTATCGTTTAAATTATTACTTATGTGACAACAAATATTTGTAGATTTAATTTCCGGTAAATCTGAATTAATTAATTTGGAATGTTTTAAATCGGGCAACTCAAAATGTACATTATGTAAAAATAACGGACCCTCCCACCATAAAGATGAGGAGCTAAGCGCTTCTAGACCTTGCCCGCGTGAGACTAAATCGGCTGGATTATCCTTGCCTGCGACGTGACGCCATGGATGTTCCTTAGTCAGCTCGTGAATCTCTGCCGTCCTATTTTGCACATAAGATTTTAATAAATTAATAGGCATACCTAACCAACCTAAAACGATAGTTGAATCTGTCCAAAATACAATTTTATCAAAGTTTGAACGCAGTGATCCAATAAGCTTATTATATAATCGTGCACCTAACAACGCACCACACAACTCTAATCTAGGTATAGTTGTAGGTTTAGTCGGCGCGATCTTACCCTTCGAACATAACAAGCGCACTGTGACATCAGCTGTTGCATTGATCGTACGAGCGTATGCGCAAGCTCCGTACGCGACCTGTGAAGCATCGGTAAATAATATTATGTAGTTCGGTTCGCACTGGATCAATGCATATAACGTGACGCGGTATTCGTAAACTACTAAGAAAAGATAATCCATTTATAAATTTATCCCATATTTGCGAAATTTCGTTAGGAACCGATTCATCCCACGTCAATTTTAACAACCAACATCTTTGTAATAAATGCTTTGCGATAGTAATAACCGGACTTAATAATCCTAGCGGATCGTATATTTGTGAAGCACACGATAAAATAATACGTTTTGTCACTACTTCACTCTTTTGTATAATTTGCGTGAAATAATAAATGTAATCATCGAGACTATTCCATCCGATACCTAACTAAAAATCCATTTTCGTAATTTAATACATGCTGAATCTAAAAGACTACTAGTTTCTTTACAAATATTTTCTAATTCGGATATAGAATTCGATGAAACTATGAGATCGTCAACGTAAAAACAATTATTAATAGTATCGGCTACATACGGAATATTCGAGTTTTTGGCTAATTCCTTTAAACATCTACAACTTAGATACGGTGCGGATGCCGTTCCGTACGTCACGGTGTTGAGTCGGTACACCCTCAGCGGCTCTGAGGATCCCGCCACAAGATCAGCTGCAGGTCACGCTGATCTTCAGCAATATTCAATTGCCTGTAAAATTTTTCAATGTCAGCGCATGCAACATACCTATTCTCGCGAAAACGTAATAATATAGAAATTAAGTCACCTTGAATAGCAGGTCCAATCATTTGTATGTCGTTTAATGATACGCCGGAACTAGACTTCATACTCGCATCAAAAACTACGCGTAATTTAGTTGTGGTGGCGTGCTCCCTAAACACACCATGATGCGGTAGTTAGGAAATAGTGCGGATTCCCATACGTATTGACGAGACTCATATGACCTAAATTAATATATTCCTGTATAAAATCAGAATACATCTTTTTATAATTATTATTTTGCTGAAGACGTTTCTCTAACGCGTAAAAACGACGTTCAGCTTGTGCGCGTGTATTACCTAATAACTCAGGTGATTGTTTCAACGGAATTGAAACACAGAAACGACCATCGGAAAGTCGACGTGTTGTGCGAATAAAATGTTCCTCACAAGCAGTATCTTCGCTAGATAATTGCTGTAATTTATTGCTAGGCGCGGATAGTTCTTCTAATTCCCAGAAATTCCTAACTAACTTATCGAGTGAATCATCTTCCGTGGATAATGTCGAATAATTACAATTAATATGTGTTAAATTTTTATTACTAGTATACGGAAAAGATTTAATTGCACCTGACACTATCCAACCTAATTTGGTGTTTTGAAGGAAAGGACCACTTTTAAGGCGCATTTTTCCTTCGGTTATTAATTCCCAAAATAAATCAGCACCGATCAGTAAATCAATAGGTTGACTTTCGTAAAAACTGGGATCAGCTAACAATAAATTGTGAGGAATATTAAATTGATTGAAATTAAATGTAGTTGTAGGCAATTTTGATGTGATTTGGGGCAAAATCAAACATTGAAAACGGGCAGTGAAGCTCCCGTCGCGCGATTTAATTTCAATGTTACAAGATTGCGAACATTGCGTAATAGAATTACCTACACCGTGAATATGTTGAGTGGACTGTAATATTCGTAAATTTAATTTATTTGCTAAAGATTGCGTAATAAAAGATCGCTCGCTTCCGTTATCTAAAACTGCGCGTGCGCAATAATACTCACCCGATTCATTACATACTTCAACTATCGCCGTAGACAATATGACAATCTGTTGCGAAGAATTGTCATCCTTTGTATACACGGTTTGTGCGTGATTAGTACATTGAAGTTGCATTGTAAGCCTGTGTGCGTTATCTGCTGAAACGGGATGCGTATTAGTAAGCGAGGGGTGCTCGTACGTAGTTAACGTCACTGTATTTTGTTGAATTGGTGATAATTTAATTGCATCACAAAGTAAACTATTGTGCTTTTGTTCACACTTTCGACACGGACCAAAAAGACAAGTACCAACTAAATGACCTGGACGCATACAATTAATGCATAAGTTTTATCCTTTATGAAATTAAACCTATGTTGTGAAGATAAATCAAGAAACTTCTGGCATGAATACAGCTGATGCTTTTCGTTACATAGCAAACATGACTTGTAATGGCTGCGCGACTTATTGGATTGCGATTTAGAATTAAATGAGTGTTTGTTATCCGAAACTATGTTGCAATGAATTTTGGATGATGAATTTTTATTTTGGTAAGTAGAAAATTTATTTGAATTATTCGAAATACTAGGTTTACTGTGATTTACGGAAAGTGTAGTTAATAAATCGGCCTTTTCTTTTATAAATTCCAATAAATCATGTAGCTTAATAATTTTGTCCTTATGTATTTTATAAAAAGTGTTCTTAAATTGTTCCCACTCGCGTTCAGTAGTGGGATCTAACTTTGATACCACGATATAAATAATTAATGTGTCCCAGTATTCAGTGGGTTCCCCTAAAATTTTAAGAATACGTAAATTTTTCAAAATTGTATCGATTAAATTGTGCAATTGAGAAGCTGATTCTCTGGAGACGTTTTGAAGGGAAAATATTGCTTTAATGTGACTTCGCACTATCAATCGCGTGTTATTAAAGCGGTTTAATAAAAGGTCCCATGCAACCAGATAATTATTGGATGAAAATTCAACGTTTTCTATTACAATTTTAGCATCGCCTTTTAAACTCGCCTTTAAATAATGAAATTTTTGAATTGGTGGTATTGATTTCGAATCATGAATTAAGGATGAAAACGTATCTCGAAATTCTACCCAGTGTTCATGTGAACCGTCAAAGCTAGGTACAGAAATAGTCGGTAATTTTACTGAATCGTTACTAAAATTTCGTCGTGCGCTAAGGAACAGTCAATGGATTTATTAACAGATCTATCCTCGGAACTATCTGGGTTTACCATGCAGTCCAGCATCGCCAGGACAACATAATATTCCCTCTCAAACTCTACGCGTGATTCTATGAGTTTATCCGTTTCTGACTCCGGGACAAGATCTTCAATTTTACTTTGTACTTGGTTGAAATCGTTCATTAAACTTTGCGCACCTGGTGTACGTAGTTTTAGTTCTGCCCTCTGATGCGTGTCAAGGTCAACATTTTCAAACGAAGAAACGTATTTTTTAAAGTTAGTTAACCTACATTTAATTAAACCCCTTTTTTTCCTCAATTCCTTAAGCTCCTTTTGTTCAGATAGCGACATAATGACTGAAGTAAAAAGCTACAAGTACTTACGTGCCACGTGAAGCAGATTCTTTGGTTGCGTAAAAGCACGTGAGGAGGCAAGCAACACCGAAAGCTCTGGAATTTACAAAGCACAGTATCACTCAGATGAAGCTTAGAAGGGTTGGATAAATTAGCTGGCCGTCTTACCAAACTGCACTGTAATTTTGCGACTTCTTCGCCGATTGCGTCTCGATCCAGGATCCGGCTCGAAGGACCAGAAATGTTGTGTACGAAATAAGAAGACGAAATAAACTTGCGCGTATAAAAATTTATTACTCAAAATTACAAGAGTGCGTTTGGTACAATTAATTTTTGCGAAGGAGTTAACTGCTCGGCGGCTGCGTGGCAAGTCGAAGTGGTAGCGGACAGTCGTAGGTCATCCGCGGCCAATCGCACGGCGCGGGGACGTGACGCCGCGATGACGTAGTATACCAACGCTCCGTTCCGCACGATTTTGTTGCGGCAACATGTTGGTAAACATATTGGTTATGATCGGAGTACCTGCGGAAAAAGAAAAAAGAATTACAACAATTTTAAAAAATAAATACTACACGATGACTGCGTTCGTAACGTAGTCAGCATGTACGATGTAAGAATACCAAATCATATAACTTTCATTGCATTTTCGTATAAAGAATAATTCTAGATGTAAAAGCTTAAATACAAATGGAATATTGTACATTCTTCGTATATTCATATAATTTAATATCTTTTATTCTGAAAAATATGCTTAATTTGAGCAAGAATTCATATACGAATTCCTTTTAGTATTCCGAGTATTAGACGGATAAGTACAATCAGAATAAAGGGCACATTCTGGTATTTGCATATCTCATAAAATAAATCAAGCAACGTTTTCAAATAGATAAGTAATATTTGCACAATATATTCCAGAGGAGCGCTAATATAAAATTCCATATTATCATATAAGTTGCGAAGACAAAATGTAATCAAATATATTCCCTCATATCTCATGAGTTGTGGATAAAAAGATTTGTATTCATGAAATATTGCTTCTAACTTGCGGCAAACGCGACGCTACTTCACTCTAATTTTGTATGCTCCGACCTTTCACCGCATTTATTTTTCTTGCCAGTCTAATTTTCTGTGTTGTCTCCTTCGTTTTGTAACCAAATTTAGCGAAATGAGGTCCGTGGTTCAAATTTTATTGGTATTCGCGATGAGTGCGTCGAGTTAGGCGTCTTTTAACTGGATGTCGCGCTTCTTTGATTCTGGCTTTGGCTGCTGAATACTAAGTTATATTGCTAATTCTTGTGTTGAACTTGAAATTTACTTTCAGTTTGTTTATATTATATAATTTGTACTTTATTGTAACAAGATATAGGTAGCAAAATGTAAAAATATTTAAAATCTTAAATTGATTAGAAATGTGAAAATAAGTATCTATGTTCTCTTTTAATAACAAAACGGCTGTATGATTTTGATAAATTTTGGCATACAGATAGATTAGCCAAGGTGCCTTTGCAATAGTACTTCAAGATTAAATAGTTCTTGATCATAGTACAAAGATCGTCTGTTATGCTAGCAACACGTGCACAAAGCAGAGTATCGAAGACTAGTGCAAAATAACCCGTGAAAATGTTTAATATAATCCCAAAACGTTAACAAAATACCTGTAACGTGCACGTGAGACACGGTGGGGTGACGTTAATAAGGGTCAGCTTTTTTGCTGGGTTAACAATATTCATTTTACTTACAGGTACAATGTCACGGAAGGGATGTTCAATTTTAACGTCAACTCACCGTGTGACAAACTCTTTAGATATAATCTGTGGGAAAGTTTGTATACGGTATATTTTATATGTCATTTGATGGTGGAAATATTGTTTTTAAAGTATTATTAAACAGGATTTGAATGTTTATGATAATGATGCCTGGGCAACTCTGTATGGATGGATGGATAGGCAACTCTTTTTCTAATATTTATTAAAATACTGTGTAACAAAATTTTACCAAATTCTGTTTTATTATAGGTTATTTTAATAATTAGGCCTCGTAATATAATTGTTTAATAAATACTACCTTATTTCACATGATTAAGCCATTTTTATAAAAACGATAGAGTCGATGACGACTCAAAACAGTTGGATTTATGCCATGAATTCATATGGTTCGTCGTACATAGTTTTTCCCATAAAAAATCCACAAGCACTCACGCTGAAATGAGCATAACAATCGTCATATGTCACGGCGAGGTGAGGCACAAAGAAACGCAAACCATATTACATCATCATTACACTTGTCAGAGGCATTACATCATTATTATAGGACATCAGGAAGACAGATAGCGTGACTACCGCATGAATATTTCAGAAGGCGCATTAGGGCAGAAAAATAAATATAGTCAGCTTGACTGGACGCATTTGTATATAAATCGTGGTGCGCGCGTGTCCGGGGTACTAACGGGAAACCAGAGTTATTCATCAGTTAACCGTGTATCCATCTCTGCCGGAACTAACTGAATTTTTATTGGAATACGTAGTCGAGTGACCATTGCGATGTTCCGCGGGATCCACCTTTGATCTCTTGAGTGTGGGAAGTCTTCCCTAAACTGGGCTATTAATGTAGTTGATTATTTTATGTAAATTATTGTGTTTACTAGGCTGTTACTGTAACAGACTTAACAACTTTAAAAATTCACTACGGAATTGCGCAGTAAATTGTGTAGCATGAACTAGGCGACAATTTGTTGTTTATATTACGAAATAGTTTTTGCTCTGTCCGTAAACAATTAGTTCTGTGAAATTATTTTACGTATTTATATGAAAAACCAAAAGCAAAATTATATAGAGCATCCATTTCTATGGAATATCTGGATTCATTGTTGAAACTATTTCCATAATTCAGATATTTCTAGAATTTTAACAATAATTACAAATGAAAAGTCACATTCTTTTAAATATAATATGTTATATACGGATAATATTTCCCAGACACATTAACATTTATACTTTTCGAATATGTAATATAATTGTTAGCGATCGACGTAACGTCGTTGTTAATATTCTTTGTAAAATAAATTAGTGTAGTTTAAAATAAGACAAAAAAGACCGCACGGTGCTCAATAGGAGCAAGTCAGTAAGTACGGTAACCAATGACGAACGAGTATTACTGTCGTTATCTCCCTATAGTGTAGAATTGTTAATAATTGTTAATTCTGTGTTTTTTGGAATTATTAAATTAAACTGTAGTTGTAGTTAATTTACCGTTTGATATCGTATCTATAAATAAATAGTTTGGTTAATTGAATGTTATTATGTTATAATATATTATGTCGCGTGACTATTAATAATTGATAGTCGCACAGTAGTTCTCACTTAAACAGTGATGAAGCATTATGTTGGTAAATGATGTAAATATATTAGTATGTTTTTAAAAAAAAAGTATTAGTGTATACAGATTAGCATAATAATTGTAACCGCATGTCTTAAATTGTAAGTTTAGCATAATTGTAATCGCATGTCTTAATTATTGTAAGTTTTACTATTAGTGGTATTTTAGCTTGTTTCTTTATATTTTGGTATTTTTGGATACAATTTGTTATGACTATGTACAAGTTGGTACTATATATTATGTAGTTCATTATGGAAACTTCTCACATATAAAGCCCCGTATTCATGGTAAACATTTGTTTAGGAACAGTTGATCAACATTGTTGGTGAACGGCGAGAATGTTGCTAGCAACTATGTTTAAATCAATACAGGTTGTCCACATGCCAGTCTGCGTTAAAATGTTGCCCGAGGAGGTAGTGTTGTTGTGTTCTCTGTATCTGATGTATAGGATTTCTAATAAAAAAAGAGAAAAAGATGGTGGATTCGAAACTATCTTTTGCAAAGAGAAATTTTTTTTTTGGGTATATTTAGGGCTTGAGAAATTTCTTCGAATGCATCGTTCTTTTTGTTTCTATCTTTGTATTCTTTTATAGAAGAATCCCATAATAATGGTTTTGATTGAAATAATTCTATTAGTTGCATTATTTTATCATTGCTCCACACTACTGCCATGTTTATAAACTGTTGCAAACACGTTCACACACGTCAACAATTGTCGCTAAACTGATGTTTACGCTTGTCGGGCGAGAGCTTGTCAACATGACGCTATCAACTCTGCAACACGCAGTGTTGCCAGCAACATGTTGACAGCAATTCCGCAACACATTGATTCAACTTTGTTGCTAAACAAATGTTTACCATGAATACGGGGCTTTACGGTGATGACTTTAAAAGATGACGTTGTTATGGTTTACTCTTGAAATAATTGTTAATATTTTGCATTATGTATAATACGTAGTTGTGTTTTGTAAAATCTTTACGAAATATTAAGATAGCGCAGCATATGAAGCTAAATTATATTATGTTTGAGCATTGTACTATGTGTGTGCGCTTTTAGAAGCAGTTTATTTAATAATGAGTAAATATTATTGAAGTGTTAATTATACCTCAAATTAGAGAATTTTGTTATATGTAAATTTCGATAATTTCTTATTTGTAAATTAAAGAGAATACGTAGTTTACTTGAATGAAGGAAAAGTGTGTTACAAATTATGTGCAAGTTTGGTAGTAACCTTCGAATTTGTATATGTTAATGATTATTTTATAAGACAAATTGTATGCCATTGTAAAGGTATTTTTGGTTGTTTTATATAATAATTGTTTGTGTTATCATATGTTGGAATTTAATAAAGTTACGAGCAAGAAAAGGGCTGGTAGATAATACACGTAACGTACGATTTGATCGGAGAGCACCGGCTCTCCGTGCGGTAAAACTTCACCTCGATGACCCCTCCGTCGAGCGTAGGTAAAATAAGTCAAGTGAAGTCAAGCTCAGTCAAGCTCTCGCAGTCAACGGAACACAACGCTCTCTACGCACGGAATTGAAGATCTCACCAGCCCTCGAAAGCTCTACATTGAAGAAGTAACGCTGACTTTTATTTCGCTACGTTATCATAGCGAAGCCCGCGTGCTTTGCTCGCGGAATAAATCCCTCGCGTCTATACGGGCTGTGACGGCACACCGCGTTTTCACGGACGCTAGCAGAAGCGTCGGGAGTGAACGTGAACCAGCGTTCGAAGGCGTTCACTCAGCGGAGATAGACATACGTTGTGTATCGGCCGTGCACATATATTGCGTGACCTGCGTACGAGCACGCTCGTATTGCGCCTACGCCGCGATATACACGGTCATACATTTTCCGTTTCCGCACACAACAATAATTATGTTTGTACACACGGCACCTCCCAATTTATGTTTATAATAATATAATATAATGTGAAGTGGTATAACTGAGTATAATTAAAATTAATTACACAAAAGCCAGGAAGACGGGCGCCGTTTACAGCGAGGAATTGGCTTAGCAATTCAATGAGGCAATGTTTCCCAGTAATGGCGGATACCTTCGAGTGCACGCTACTATACCGAAACAATTTTACTGCAGATGTATTAAAAGATGCATAATATTGGGTCAAGATTGTTTGAAAATTATACGGGTTGTTTCAATGGAAGGCTAAGCTGTCGAAGTAACTTATTATTTTTCTGTAATATGATGAATTAAAAGCGCTTCTAAACGAAGCGAAGTCTAGTATCTAATCTGTGGCGAAGTCTAGTATCTAATCTGTGGCGAAGTCTAGATGAATAAATAATTTTTTTATATGAGAATATATGTTAAGAAATTAGTTCTATTTGGACTATTTAGTAATCTAGCACAGATTTCAGATTCTGACTATTTAGTTTATAGCTATTTCCAATTTACTAAACTAATTACAATTTTATTGCAAAAATTTCCTCTGTCCCTACTATGTTCCCTGTTATGATACTTACTGACTAGATACCTTTATTAACTTCAGGCGATTCCCTATACACAGATGAACAATTACAGACTGAAAGTTCAATATAAAAAATGATCACATTAAAACCTATAAAAAATTCAATGTTTATCAAATTTGTTCAATTTACTCTACAAGAACAACGCAAGAAGTCAAGTTAACTCGATTATCTGTTGTTCAATATGTCTATAAATCCATTATAGATTCAGGGAAATAATATCAATAAATTTCGGATTTCATATCAATATTTTATTCAGGTGAAATTGTACAATATTTTACGACTTCCATAAAAAATTTAAACTTGTCATCATTTATATTTACAACTGGGGAACACAGAAATATTTTCTCAATGTTTTATAACGTTATCATATGAAATTAACATGTTTTTTTTTAAGTTTTAATTAAATTCGCAGAACCAAAATCTATCAAGTCCATAATTATTTAAATTGAAACCTACATATTGTATTCGTATTTTATTCAACTTAACATATTATTTAAATTATTTGGTTACGTCATTTGTGAGTGAATTTTGTTAACTCTACACGAAAGAATACATAACACTATTGTTTGTTTCAAGCGGCAGCTAATAGTAAACCTTTATATACACATGTAGAACAAGCATACCCATTTAATATCCAAAATGTACAGATAATAAAAAGTAGCGCAATATCCTCCAAATATCATTCAAATTATAAATAACCAGTTCAATCAATTCTCAGACGATACCACGGAAACCACATCACGTGTAAACGGTCGCAATTAATTAGTAACAGAACAAGAAATGCAGTGTCCCACCGTGAGAAGATCGTAGGTGTACGCAATAAATTTGCCCCAACGATACGGGACGACCTAAATTTCCTTAAGTACGGTTAACGAGTTACCAACTAATATCGTCCGTTAGTGTCGTACCGACATATTGTGAAACTACGATATTTGCATTTATTTGTTCCAACTTGTTCGGGATTCCGTTTGTTATTAAAGTTTTAGCTTTGGGATTACGCTTGTTTTAGGCTTGTTCACCGGTTAATCTCGACTACTATTTATTATGATGTCGAAATTATTCCATTTTGATTTATTCGTTTTATAGTGTGTAGTAGAGTACTACATCATTATTATCAATTTTATTATTTAATCAATTTTTATAAATTAACCTAAATATTATTATGATAGTGAACCCAGTCACTATACTAATGATTTTAATATAGCATACACATCTAAAGAAAATATAAGTACCCATCCTCCCACTATATTTATAAACCAGTCCACGTCTGTAAACAAAAACAACTTTATCCATTACTTACAATTCAATTCGCTTCCCAATCACATTTCCTTAAGGACAGAACACACTCTGTTCACCTTTCTTTGATCTTTTATTGACAATACAATAGCTATCGATATTAATAAAGAATATAACGTACTTCAGCAGATGGAAGTTCCATGTTCCATTACTGTAGTGGTCGATTTATCGACAGCCAATAACGATTGAAGGCATTTCGAGTGTCAAATAAACTGCAATCATTTTACCAATCAGCGGGCGAAATTTCATGCGTCCGTCAAAGATTTATTCGCTTGATTGGACCGGCTATTTTCGATCCATTAATATAGTTCAAAAATTTATATATCAAATGTTGAATTGATTTCGAAGAAACCAAGCGAATAATGAAACAATGATAATACAGTTTCTATACATGATAAAGTATAACTTGGTGGTGTTAAGAATTTTAGATGAGAATATTTTATAGCGTTTCAATTTGATGTTTATAAAATGCATTATTTCTTTTACTGCTTCTAGTTTAGCAATTATTAAAAAGATTCATTGATTAAAAGAAGTTTTTAACAATGTAGAGCTTTTAAATGTTCCCTTTACAATCTAATATTTTATAGGTACTCGTAACTTACAACAGGCTAGCAAGACACTAGATTTATATAGTTCAGCAAAGAATAACGTAGATGTAGATGTTTGAATTTATAAAGCAGGTAACGGATTAATATGAACAAATCCAAAGGGCAGCCAGAAGCTCAACAATTGTTGGCAGGGTCGAGATGAGCGGAGATTATATGCTTAACCCTGGATTTATCATAAATTAATAATGACTTTGTTGTGTAACATAAAACGCGGGCTCGAGTAACATATTTCAATCCTGTTACTTTAATATAAGTAAATAAAAGATAAAGCAAATTTAACTAAATTATTCAAATAGATATTATTTCAGATGGTTAACCTAATGTTATTTTAAAACTCCCGTAAGCACACGTAGTTAGTAGATGCATGATTTGATTCATTCAAGGAATAAAATTATATGAAATGGATTCCAAGTATAATTTTTATTCCCACTGCAAATTAAACTACATAGAATCGTGTAGACATTATTCTTGTTATGTTACAAGCAGATATTGTTTGTTTTTGTCCGTATTCATTAGTAAATGATATTGTTAAAGCTTTGGTAAAATGTTAATGTTGGTGTTTGAAGTGTAATCTCGATGTATCAAATACACCCTTAGTGTCGAAATTAATCACATAGTGTATGTCTATCTATACTTATATTGTAGATTTGTAATGATCAACAGTTTTTCAATATGTTATAAAACACAAAATAATATTTATATTTGTACCTATAGAGTAATTTATTAACACTTTGCTTTAAATCTACGGGATTAAATATTTAGAATTTCAGCTCGTACGCTTTCATTTTGATTAAAATTCATAATCAAACTAACATGAAACATGCCTGTAGTCATTAATAGTGATTAATAGTTAAATACTACGATGGAACATATTAAGAAATTATTATATTACAAAATACAATAGGTAATTTATGAAATGAATGAATTTAAACTAAGTGCTGATTTACACAGGGTCAGTAACTGACTACAAATTCGAGGCAAATCAGTGCTGACCCGAAAAAAACCCTGTGTAAACAGATTTGAAGTCAGTACAGAGGCTTGAAGTCAATGTAAACAGTTAAAGTCAGTCGCGGCGCCGAAATTCGGC